>BQNB010107250.1:0-23210 GCA_026074375.1 Tanacetum coccineum | reverse complement strand
AAAATTAATGACTTTGCTTAAAAATAAAAATAGAAGTAAAGTTCAGAATAAATAGTGACCTTAAATACGGAATGTTACAAGTTTACATCGGTTTTATAAAGGTAAGTTTCCTGCGTAACCCCTTCCTCCAGTTGGGACAGCGGCAGCAGTAGCGTAACCTCTTGCGTTCTCCTGCCTATGATTTTGTTGGTTATGGTAGTTGATATTTCAGATTTGGTTATTGGGATTGTTGTTGTCACCCCTTCGATTATCATTCCACCTTCTCTTGTTGTTGTTTTTGTTGGTATTGTTGTTATTGGGGTTGTTGTTGTTGTGGTTGCAGTTATGGTTATTGTCATGTACCATAACAGTTCCTGCTCGCATAGCTTGATCCATTAGCCTACGAGCAATTCGCATTGCCTCGTCTATTGTAGCCGTATCAAAAGAAGTTACATTTCCTTGTATCGGTTGTGAGAGTCCCCAATCATACCTTTCTAATAACTTCTCTGTGGTTGGAACCATGGTTGGACATAGTATCACCAATTCTTGAAATCGGCGGTTGTAAGTTGTTATATCGACTCCATTACAAAATGATTCCAGATTTCGACTTCTAATTTTTGTACGTCACTATGAGGACAGTATTGTTTAATCATTATCTTTTTTGGTTCAACCCAAGGAATTTTGTAGGCATTCTCAATGCCGATAGGTTGAGCTACAGAGTTCCAGCATAACAATGCTTCATCTAATAATGTACTAGTGGCATATTTAACTTTATCATTCTCAGCACATTTGCTGATCAAAAACACTGAATCTGATCTTACAAACCAGCGGGTTAATCCTACAGCTCCTTTAGTACCCTTGAATTTTGTGGGTTCACACTTCATGAATTTAGTATACGAACAACCCCTGACTTCAGGTACTGCATTCATTGCTATGGCACCTACAGTTGGTCCCGCAACATTAGGTCCTCCAGCACCCGCAGTTGGCCCGGTATTATTAGAACCTCCGACACCGCCGGCAATTGTGGCAGCTCTAGTTGTTTCAGTAGTTGCGGAAGCTCTGGCAACTTCGGCAGCTTTAGCAGTTGCGGCTGTTCGTTCTGCTGTAATTGTTGCATCTACTCTATCAGCGATCATTCATTCGATAGTGGCGTTACTCATTCTTTTTGGCGGCATGATTCTATTAATCAAAAAAATGTAGGTATAATTAAGAAGTTGTATAATAGGCATGATCATGACGGGAAATGATAGAACAATAATATACAAGACAACATAAATTAATATCATTATATAACAAAAATTACATTCATTTATAGTTGATCATATACATATTACATCGATTACAAAATTAAAACCTAGTACAGGTTTCTTTAAAATTTTACTAACAGAGACTCTCAGATAGTAAATACAAAAGAGAACTACTACTATTCTATTACATGATTCTTACAAAAGATAAGCTATTATTGTGGTACTAGTCTATTTCGTGTCAAATGGTTCTTGTAGTTCTGGTGGATCAGCATCTCCATAAGTGGCCAACGTATCAATGCTTTCGGTAGGGCGATTTTCTTTGAATCCCCTCCAGTACATCTCTTGTTGTATATCATGAATTTG
The DNA here is from genome assembly GCA_026074375.1 of Tanacetum coccineum. Taxonomy (NCBI): domain Eukaryota; kingdom Viridiplantae; phylum Streptophyta; class Magnoliopsida; order Asterales; family Asteraceae; genus Tanacetum; species Tanacetum coccineum. The sequence continues at coordinate 21,621 of BQNB010107250.1, read as the reverse complement.
AACTCGTGCATTATACAACTAATACTCAAGTCTATACCGGTCAACCTTAGCAACCTCCAACCTAATTTCTGTCGAGGTCAGGTAGTGTCTTAGTTCCCGAATTTGTTTACCATTTTGATCTTGAGTTTTCTCTATTTGATCCCTATCTATTGCTGCTAAAGTGGCAGAAATATTGGCTGACTGCACTTGGTTCTTCAACTTCTAAATCTCTTCTTAGTTTTTGACATTATCTTGCTCAAGCAGGGTTAATCTATCTCCTGTGGCTATTGATTCATTCATCAGCTCGGGGATATCCCGCTCAATAACAAAATTCGTCTCCTAAATGAACCTGTCTAGACGTCGTCGAGCTCTAATAGCCTCTTCGTGAGCTTTAGCAATCTCGGTCCAACGGGTACCCATATCCAGTGTCAAAGATTGAACACGATTTCGAAGTATTCTAAAGTTATGTTCCAACTGATTTAGCTCGTATCATGCAGAAAAGACTGATGCAGATGCTACGGAGGAAGGTTCACCAACCTCATAGGTAGACAATGGACTTTTGAAAGGTCTACCTACATTTGTAGTAGTCGTAACAGGAATATCAAAATCAGAAGAGGATTCTGGCACAAGAGGTGGTGTTCGTAGTAGAGACAATGGTGGTGGGGATGCAGGAAGTGGTTCCTCCTCCTCCTCATCGTCTATGTCCATTTCTAGATCTACTTCCTCTTTGTCTAAGTCCATTTCGGGATTCTCTTCTAGATCCTCCTCCTCATCATCTAAATCTTCATAAGGTTCCTCTTCGTCATCATAATTGACGGCATCAAGATAGTTATTGTCGAGTTCGTGAGGGTTTGGTGCAAGAAGTGGTTCAACTGGTAAATATATATAAGATAGTTATTGTCGAGTTAGCAGAAACATGTTCGGGAGAAGCGGGTACAGACATGATGTCTACAAAAGGTATACGTGCTCATAGTTAGTTAAATATATATAAGAATAGTGATGTGTCAAAGAATAGGTATGGCATACGGAATGTGAAGATAATAATGAGTGAAACGGTTTAACTGTAAATAGAAGTTATAGTCTAGGTATAAAATGCAACCTGGTTCTCTATAACTTTAGCTCTAGTACCAATATGTAGCACCCCCAGTTTTAAATAGCAGCGGAAGCTAGACGAGGGTAATACTTCATGACATACAGTACAAGTTACAGAAAACGACTCTAAATGAGACGTTTTGAAATATATTATCATTCGAATAATACAAAATATCAGAGTTTGATACAAGTTCCTACAAGTTTCATAATGTACATAAGTAGTACATAATAAGTTTTAAAACTTTATCTAACGATAATGTTATGCAAGGTCTTCAAAACATTTTCGTGCACCTTTATTGTAAGCCCGTTTATACCTTAAGGACCTGAGATAAAACATGCCGAAAAGTTAACACAATGGTTGAGTGAATTCATAGGTTATGAAATGGACAATCAAATTTTCAGAGTTATAGTAATAATTTCAACGAATACAATCATCGTATAAATAGATATTATTGCATCTAAGCTCATGGCACTCAAAACTGACTGTATATATCAATAATAATATATAGAATGATAATGGCCCCGTGTAGGTAATTTCCATATACCTAGAGTTACAAATATAGTGCGTTTGGTTACCTTCGGCTAACATAAACAGGATTGGTTAATCCCGATAGGCCTATCCACAATATTCACGTTCACACACAAGTGATTAATGGTCCATGATGTGGGGGACTTTATGGCATGAAGGGACTTAGACACAAGCAATAATATATTCAGGAAATCATACAATTTTGAAAGTAATTGTCCGTAAATAGATGTTTTAGCATGTATCTCCCTCGCGGGGTTTATAAAGCATGTAAATAAGTAAAGGTGAGGCTATGAACTCGCCGTAGTGATCAGTAGTGGATTATAACGATAGATAGTGTATTGCGAGATCACGAGCTTTAACGATGACCTACGAAAATATAGTGATCGTGTCTTAGAATAAAGTACGATAATATAAAGTTATTGACTTTGATTATAATGTTGAACATAGATTCTTAAGTTGTTATATGAAGTATCCCTAAAGTTTCGTTTGGCTATTTGCCTTTTATAAATAACATCATACTATCGTTTGGGCTATCATAATTTAGAGGTCATGTAGTGAACGTATGAGGAGTCAGGATACTTTAAATCGTAAATCCACAACTCGTCGATACGACACCCCGGAGAGGCCTCATATGATTATGAAATTCCCTATTAATATAGTATTTGGTAGTTATAAGTTATATGTGAAAATGGTTCAAAATGGTCGATACATCATTAAAGATCATGGCTGTTTTTGGACAGCCAACATCAGTCTTGGTTAAATGGTTGTCATTTACAAACCGTAACTCTGATTAAGCTCAAACCAGTGAGCATGATTAGATATTTGAGTCCTCTAAAACTTTTAGTTTTACAAATTTAGGGGTCACTATACAAAAATCTAGAGATAACAGCCATTTACTACAGGTGTGCAGAATCTGCGCACCTTTGCCATTTCGGCTATACCTAATTCACCCGACATCGAATCGGGTCGAGTCACCTGGCAAATTGATCACAAGACATCGGGCTACAACCTAGTATTTTTACTTAATACCCAAAACCTACTGATTTTGCCCAAAACATATGTTTTATCAACTGATCATAAACCTTTTTGTCCAACATCAATATTTCTTATAGTCATTCTTACCTAGTCGCATCTTTCTAACCACAAGTCCTTTTAATGTGATTTAAAAGGCCAAATTATTGTTTTAACTTCCTATACATGAGACTTTTATTTGTCCAAGCTAATACTCATAAATTTTATGTCAATTTTTAGCATACATCTCTAGTCTCAAACTAGTTGTCTCAAAGGAGTTTCTAAACAAGTTTTATTATAAGACCTATGTAAGTTTAACTTGTGTTTTAACCATGTACAACATATAATCAATTCAAAATAACTTATACAAGATATGAACTATATAAAAGTGAAGAAAAACATGGAAGCTAAACATAATTCTTATAAGTTTTTGGATGAAAAACCACAAAACACAAGAACAATCTATCCCAATTCTTATAGTCTCCAACCCACTTGATTTCCTTGATTTCAACCTTTCAACCTTTGTACTAAGTCTTGTATAACACTTGATTTAACCAAAGGATCTCCAAAATAACACCTAAACTATGTAGAATTCACTATAGCCTTCATCTTTCTTATACTATTTGGTGCTTGAAGTTTAACTATGGATGGTATATGGTGATGTGAAAAGGATGACACAAGAGAGAAATAAAAAGAGAGTTGAATTAACTTTTGGTCTTATGTTTTTATCATGTAGAGATTTAGCTTATATATTAGCTAAGGAAACTTAGTAGTGAAGAAAACAAATACATGTGTTGGTTTTAGATGACAATGAGTACTACATAAGGCCACATGGTCTTGTAGTGCCACATATATACCAACTTATGGTGAGGTGGTGTGGTGTTTGGTTGCTTGCTTGAAAAGATAAGTGTAGAGTTGCTTCATTGTGAAGTTATTACCCTACGGGGTATAATTTAGTCCCGGTAATTACTAATGTTAAGCCGTTAAGTCACGAAATTTAAAACCGGGTATCATAAAAATACTATGCTTATAAAAATGTTAAAACTTATCAATATACCCTAATTAATTATATTAGATGAGTTATAAGTTTAACGTAGTATATAGACGTTGATTGTTGATTTTTAGTTTACGCGATTTAACTAAATGATGAAAACTAAAAGTAAACGCGTAAAACCCTAAAATAAATAATGGAATTATTGAAGTTGTAAAATGAGCTGAAATAACGGATTGTTATAGTCTTCCCCCGTTAAAGGATCCTTGTTCTCAAGGCTCAAGATGCGACACTTGTCGAGGGTGCGGTTTTCCTTTTCTTTGTAAAGAGATGTGGATACTTCTTTCGAAATTGATCTTTACGTTCCCATGTGAACTCAGGACGTCTCTTGGAGTTCCATCGAACTTTGATAATTGGAATACGACTTTGCTTTAACTACTTGACTTCACGATCCATGATCTCTACTGGTTCTTCAACGAAGTAAAGTTTATCATCAATGTGTATTTCATCCAACGGAATTGCCAACGACTTGTCGGATAAACATTTCTTCAAATTGGATATGTGAAATGTGCTATGAACCCTGCTTAATTGCTGAGGAAGTTCTAGTCTGTAAGCAACGGTTCCCACTTTTGCCAACACCTTGAAAGGGCCAATATGCCTTGGGTTTAACTTCCCCTGTTTGCCAAAACGGATAACCCCTTTCCAAGGTGATACCTTCAACATGACTCGATTAGCAACTTGAAATTCTAAAGGCTTACGCCTCACATCAGCATAACTCTTCCGGCAATCACGAGCGGCTTGAATTCTTTATTTTATTTGAACAATCTTTTCGGTTGTTTCGTGAATGATCTCTGGACTGGTAAGCTGAGCATCTCCGACCTCTGCCCAGCAAACAGGTAAACGACACTTACGACCATAAAGTGCCTCAAATGGGGTAGCCTTGATGCTCGTATGATAGCTATTATTGTATGAGAACTCAATCAGTGGTAAGTGTCTTTCCCAACCATTCCCAAAGTCTATCACGCAAGCGCGTAACATATCTTCTAGTATCTGAATGGTTCTTTCGCTTTGCCCATCAGTCTGCGGATGGTATGCAGTACTCATATCTAACCGAGTACCCAAAGCCTTTTGAAACGCCCTCCAGAAACCTGACGTAAATCTACCGTCATGGTCACAAATGATTGAGACTGGTATTCCATGTCTCGTGACCACTTCTTTCAAGTACAGTTTTATTAATTTGTCCATAGAGTCATTTTCCCTCATTGGTAGAAAGTGTGCAGACTTAGTAAGACGGTCTACTATCACCCAAATGGTATCATAACCATTTGACGTCTTGGGGAGCTTGGTGATAAAATCCATGGTAATATTGTCCCACTTCCACTAAGGAATCTCAGGTTGCACCAACAAACCAGATGGTTTTTAGTGTTCAGCTTTTACCTTTAGACATGTCAAACATTTGCTAACATAGGTGGCAATATCGACTTTCATGTTGGGCCACCAGTATAATTGCTTTATTTCTTGGTACATCTTGTCAGAAACCTAGATGACAAAATATTTCGATTTGTGGGGACTCAGCAATAATCAGTGTCCTTAGATCACTGTAGTTGGCACAAATTCTTCTGTTATTCAAAACTCGGCGTTCCGTCAGTACTCGGTATCTAACTATTCTTTCTGACTTTCTTGGTTCCCTTGAAGCTTCAATTAGCATACCTCCCACATCTTCAGACTTGAGGTTTTCTAGTTTTCTTGCCTCAGTCTGAGCTCCCAAAATTTGTTTAGGAAGATCCAAACCAATAGTCATGACTAAGGCTCGAACCCGTAGTGACTCTCGTTCTTTCCTGCTTAAAGCATCGGCCACCACATTTGCTTTCCCTGGGTGATAACAAATCTCACAATCGTAATCACTGAGCAATTCCAACCAACGACGTTGTCTCATGTTCAATTCTTTCTGATCAAGGATGTGCTATATGTATTTGTGATCAGTGTACACAGTACACTTGGTTCCATATAGATAGTACCTTTATAGTTTTAGAGCGAACACTATTGCTCCTAACTCTAAGTCATGGGTGGTGTAGTTCTTCTTGTGAATTTTCAGTTGTCATGATGCATAAGCAATCACCTTCTCATTTTGCATTAAGACATCACCTAATCCCTTATGCGAAGCATCACAATAAATGATAAAGTTCTTAGCTCCTTCAGGTAAAGCCAAGATAGGTGCACTGCATAACTTTTCTTTCAATAGTTGGAAGGATGCTTCTTGTTTGTCACCCCAATCAAACTTGACATTCTTCTAGGTTAGCTTGGTCATTGGTTTGGCGATCTTTGAAAACCCTTCAATGAATCTTCGATAGTATCCGACAAGATATAAAAATTGACGAATCTCCGTTGGAGTCTTAGGAGATGCTCAATCTTTAATTGAATCGATCTTGACAGGATCTACGTGAATACCATGGTTGTCAATCACGTGACCGAGAAATTGTACTTTAGGGATCCAAAATTCAACATTTAGAGAAGTTGGCATACAACTCCTCTTTCTTTAGCAACTCTAAGACTAGCTTCAGATGCTCTTCGTGCTCTTGTTTGCTCTTCAAATAGAACAGAATATCATCAATAAAGACAATCAAGAATTTGTCCAGATTTGGTTTGCACACCCGATTCACGAGATCCATAAATACATCAGGTGCGTTGGTCAAACCAAATGGCATCACTTGAAATTCATAATGTCCATATCGAGTTCTGAATGCGGTCTTCGGAATGTCTTCTTCGCAAACCCTCAGTTGGTGATAACCCGACTTCAGGTCGATCTTCGAGTAGACACTCGACCCTTGAAGTTAATCAAACAAATTATCAATTCTTGGAAGCGGATAACGGTTCTTCACCATCAGCTTATTCAATTCTCGGTAATCAATGCACATTCGGAATGATCCATCCTTCTTTTTGACAAACAAGACCGAAGCTCCCCAAGGTGAGTTACTGGGTCTTATGAAGCCTTTGTCCGGAAAGCCTCTTCAGCTGGTCCTGACAATCTTCTCTCGATGGAGTCCCAATCGATAAGGTTCCCACGTGCTACAGGTGCAGCACCAAGTATCAAATCGATTTGAAATTCCCACTGTCGGGCTGGTGAATATCCCCCCTGGCAAGTCTTGGCAAATACTTCAGAAAATATCAAAAAAAACAATGGTAAACCTCCTCAAGTCATTCTCCTCCGACTTGTCTTTCGCCTTCTTTGTGGTAACATGTGCCAAAAAGACTTGACATCCTTTCAGCAAATATTTCTGGGTCTTGGTGCATGAGATGATGTTTAATCGAGACCCGTGTTCATGGCTGCTTCCGTCACCACGAACAATTAAGATTTCATTTCCAAAGGGGATACGAATGATCTTCTCAGCACAAACAATAACGGCATGATATTTTGATAACTAGTCCATGCTGATTTTGATGTCAAAACTACCCATCTCTACGGGCATTAAGTCGATGTTGAATGGGTGGTTTAGAAGATTTAAAGTACTACCCCAAATAAGTGTATTAACCTAAATTATTCTACCGTTAGCTAACTCGATGTCAACACCATAGTCTAATGTAATTGGGATGATATCAATCAAAGAACTAAATGCAGTAGATACAAAACTCCTATCGACACCCGTATTAAATAAAATCAAAGCATAATGGTTGTTTAAAAGAAACGTACCCGTGATAACATTGGCTTTCGGGTTTATTTTGGCAGCGCCTACAACATAAGCTCTTGCCACAATATTTCCAACCCCAGCCTGATTTCCCTGATTTTTGTTCTTTAACTTTGGGCAATCCTTCTTGAAGTGGCCCTGAGCTCCACACTCAAAGCAAGTGAGAACTCTGGGATTTGCTCTTGGGGCTCTTTGGTTGTTGTTGGCATTTATAGGACTCCTACAGTCTCGGGCCAGATGGCTAACTCTGTTGCACTTGTGACATTTAGGAGCACATTGCCCATCATGGTGATAGTTGCATTTGGAGCATAGAGGTTTAGATCCTCTGTAAGGTTTCTTCTCACCAAACACTACGGTATAAGCCCGTGCCACATTCGCTTTGGAGGCTGCTGCTAGTTTAGGTGATTGTACCATTAGATAGTGTCATCAACTGTTTATGTTTGTTTTCAGCCTAACGTATCAACTAATGTGCTGATACTTCTTGTCCATGAGTTCAGTTGCAAATTCAATTGCATCCTGCATGGTTCTTGGCTTAGATGCCTTTACACTTCCGTGAATCATGTTAGGCAAAACCACCAACATAACTTTCACTAACCTTATCCAACTCTTTTTCAAAACCATCCTGGCACACCATCACTGCTATGATCCTAGAAAACGCTGGTTATAGCTTACCACATCGGTACCTTTAACCTTCAAATTCCACATCTCAACCTCAAGCTTCTTAATCTTGCCCCTTGGGCAGTACTTGTCGATCATTTTCATTTTTAGGTTTGTCCAAATTGTTACATATGCAACGTCGTTGTTGATCCCAATGAACAGATCTTAAACTCTTTAGCTTGATGTAAGGTTTAGTATCCTTGGATAAATCCAAAGGTACTAAGACTGAAACTTTGAGTGTATGATATAAACTATTACGAGAAATCTAGTTTTCTATACCTAAGAAGAATAACAGTAATGAATGTTTAACACACAGAAATACAACCAAAAATAATAAGCTCCAATATATTAATACAAATACTCAAAAGTATTAGGGTTACAGAAAACCTTGAAGCTATGACAATGACTCGTTTTGATACTTTGAATTCTATATCCTAGGACCTCCTTTTATACACCAAGGAGTCCTACAAGGCTTATAATACTTTCCTAAGTTATCATGATCTTTTAAATAAATAACTTATACTTATCTTTTACAAAAATAACTCAATACTTATCTTCATAAGTATTCTTGTTCTCCAAACAATCCTTATCTCTTTACTTGTCTTTATCCTTCTTGACAGTAGTAACTCTTCTAGCAGTTGTAATTCAGCAGCATTAAATTTTGTACCAGCAATACTAATAAACATAAGCAGTAGTAACTTTAGTACTAGCAGTACTAATATATACTAACAGTAGTAACTGTGTACTAGCAGTCTTAACTTTACTACTAGCAGCACTAACTACTTAGCATATATTTCAATAAGATCACTAACAGTACTAACATTGTACTGACAATATTAACTTTCCACTAACAGTCTTAACTACTTAGAGTATTTGCTTAACAACAGTAACATTCACCTGAGCAGTAGTAACTTCAAGAAGTATTTTTGATCCTAACAATCCTCCCTTAAACTTGATGTTCATCTTCTGAATCTTTAAGTTTCATTCAAAGTTTTTACCATCACCAGGAGGATGCTTCCAAACACTTCATTTACCATTTTGCTGCTTTACCATGAGCTTGAGCAGTTGATAGCACATCTTATTCCAATGATCAGCTTGAAATTTCTTGTTGAGCATATTTGTGATTGTTACTAGTGTGAGGGGATATCCCTTCTCAACTAACATAAAGACATGTAGATTTCTAAACCTTACAAAGTGCACTCCATAGTTATCAAACAACTTATAAACTATCACTTTATATCCTTGTAGATTTCTCCATACATCACTCTTAATGTCAGGTTTAAATATAACTTTCAAATCTCCTCATAACACTCTTTCATAGTCATCCTCTGGTCTTGTATTCTCATATTTAGCTTTAACCAACTTCCAAAGGGTCTCCAAGTCTTCTCTATCAATACCCTGAAGCATCTTTATCATTGATGAATACTTTTTTAAGCTTCCATCAGCCCTTATTAATTTAAAATACCACATCCTTCCATATTTATCAATCTTGTAGTCAACAATTACTGGAGGCTTAGTAGCTAGAGGTATAGCATCAGTTGCTACCTCATCATCCTTAACTATCTCAATATGCCTTTTTATCTTTGCCTCCTCTTGATTATCATCACCCTTTTGCTTCTTAGCCTTTTCCTATTTTAACTCATTACCTGCTCTTTTAGAACTACCTTCTGCTTTTGTCTTACTGCCTTTCACCAACTCTGTATTCATATCTATAAAAGTGTTTACCCTTTTTCATCTCTTTATCAAACATGTCCTGGATCTCATTATAACTTTTGCTCTTCAGCTGATTATGTTTATATCCAGCCATATTCTTCAAATAGGTAAGGCGGACATTTGATTTCTCTTTTGAGTTTTGGTAGGTGGCTTTCTTCTTATCTTTTCAGCTCTAAGCTTTGTAAAGTGTTTCTTTCTTCTGTTCATGAGTTTTACAAACAATCTTGATCTTTCATCAATGGTTATTTCTCCATGTTCTTCTGCTTATAGCCTCTGAGCTAATTCAAAATTTGCCTCTATCATAGATTGTGTGTTATCCCATGATTCAAGTAAAGCTATGTTGGCTTCTTCTTCCTTTTGCCTTGCAAGCCTCTCTTCTTCTATAAGTTCAGCTTGCAACCGAGCTTCAATATTTCTAGCCATTTCTTCATCAAAAGCAACTTGATATTTCTTCTTCAAAGGTACTTTAGGCTCCACCATTATTCCTTTGCCTTTGTCTTTAGCCTGTGGAAGTTGTGATGCTTGTAAAGATGATGATGTTGTTTTAAATTCACTTGGCTCTTGAACTACAACCCCTTTAGCCTTGGGTGTTGTAGTTGTAGTTGTTGTAGCAGCAGATGAAACAGCTTTGGGTTTAGCTGCTTTAATTTCTATCAGAGTCTGGGCCATAGTTAACTCATCAATAGTTGTTGTAGGAGCTTTGACAGTAGTAACTTCAACATTACCAGTAGTAGCTACTTCACCAGCAGTAGTAACTGGATCAGCAGTACTAACTTCCTTTTCAATAACATCTTTTTCTTGCTCTTCTAACACATCTGTATCAAACATCAGATTATCATCATTCTCATCATCCCTCCTCTGAGTCTCAACTAGAGTAACTTCAGCATCTTTGTCAATGGCTTCAATTCTACTCTTCCCCTGTTTGGATGCATCCTCCTGAGCACCCAAACCTTCATCATCTGAGGATACTACTTTTCTTGTGACACCAACCTTGTATAATATCTTGAATTTATGACTTCTTAACCCTGCTTTCTTCTCTAACTTTTTAACTCTCAGCTTCAAATTTGTGATCTCCCGAGCTTAAGCAGTCTTAGTATGTTCCAGGTCAAGGACTCTCTCAGACAATTTGGTACACATATCCATTAATTCAGTGAGTTTCATTCTATCCTCACCACTAAGTAGTGGATCATGGGAATGTGTAGATACATGTTCCTCATTTGGTACATCAGCAGTAGAATCACTAGTGTAGGGAACTTTAGTATTCTTAGTCTGCTTCCTCTTAGACTGTTTCTTCTGGGGTTTAGATGTAGATGGTTGAGTAGTAATGGGTGTCTGTTGAGAATCAATAGGAATGTCTGAATCTTCACCTTCTTCTTGATTAGCTTGAACCATCATTGTTGCAAACAAAGGTGTTACTCTCCCAGAAAAGTCCTTTCCTTTTCTCTTCATATTGGCAAAGATTTTCTTTGTGTGTGAGGGGTTAACATAAATCTTCTTGTGATGTGACATATCACCAAGCTGTTGATTCATAAACACTTATACAAATTATGGATACATCAGAAATTTAACCCCTCCCTCTAAGTGCTTTACTATAGCATCAAAAATATCTAGGACATATTAAATTTTTGGTTTGTGGCCAAGCATATGATTGTAGAGGCCATAGTACTACTGAATTCGTTCCATGCAGTGGTCTTAGCACTAAGGCATTGCAATATGGTATGAATTAAAAACTTCCATTATGGAGAAAAGAAAGCTTTATAAAATGTAAGCTTTTGAGAAGGTTTTTCATACTCCATTCTTGCCAGTTCTTCAAAAATTATAGCAGTTGGCAAACAATCAATACCACTTGCATCTTCTAAGTGAAGATCACTTCTAATACTTGTCTCTGTGAGGATCACCTTCTTCTTATCAACTAGGGCTTGTAATTGACGTTCTCCATTAACCGTCTTTACCTTTACTGTGGCCCAGAGCTGTTCAATGCAAGATGTATAGATAGTAGGATTGACAGTTAAAGCATAACAAATTTGGTTAGCATTTAGAAAATCAATAATTTCATGAAACCCATCACTTTCAGCAGGTTTTTCCAAGAATGCGACCATATTGTGAGTGTCAGCAAAAGTTAGGGTCGACATTGTTTTCTGATTTGATGATTAAAGATGAAATTAAGTTAGGGTTTACGTTTAGAGAGCGTTTGAATGATTGGAATTGAACAAAGAATCGAATGAAACCTTGAATTGAAGTATTTATAAAATCACCCTCAGCAGCATTAACTTGAACTGGCAGTACTAAATTATGCCTAGCAGCATTAACTTAAACTGACAGCACTATGTTATGCCTAACAGTAGTAAGTAACCTGGCAGTAGTAACTCAACAGCATCAACATAAGCTTAGCAGCATTAATGTATACCGGCAGTAAAAACTTTATGCTTAGCATCATTAACTTATATTACCAGTATTAACCTAAGGCTAACAGCATTAAGTTTGAGTTACCAGCATTAACTTCAATTTCATTCCAAAAAGTACTTCTATCATCAATTAGTTCTTTTCACAAGCTCTCTTTCTATTTTTATGCTCATAATATCTCTTAATTCTTTTTGCTCACAAAATTACTCTTTTCTATTTTTATTCACACATCTCTCTTTCTGTTTTTCAACTCACGACATCTCTCTTTTCTTTTTGCTCACCAAATCTAACAATTTTGTACAAAGTTCTATCAATTCCAATAGTTTCATACTGTCCTCCCCACTTCCAAGTGTGTAACCTCTTGAGAAAGGTAGATCATTGGACCTTTTAAATGTAGTCTCAAACCTAGTTTGAGCATCTACACCCCCAATATGGTATCTTGGCACCTAGGACCACTACCTGAATAAGTTCCCTAAGGATTTGACTCATTAAGTGTTGCCATGGATTAGGTCCTATTGTTATTACCATTGTCTTGCTCTGCATCTAAGCTAGAAGCAGTAGTGGCAGCCCTTTTCATTCTGTCTTCCCACTCCTTATAGACAGTCTCATCTGCAACAAGATTTAATAGGTCTACTAGACTAAGATATCTCAGTGGCCCTTATGGCTTTCCTAGGTTTGTGGGTCTTTTTGGGTTGATATGATGATGGAACAATAATTGGTTTCTTTATTGTAGACTTGAGTAAATGTGGATGTGGGTTGGGGATCAGTGGGTTGTCTTGACCCTTCATCCATATCTACTTGATGTTTCAATCACTTTCATTCAATCTCAATTGACCTCCCCTCAAATAATGCTTCAGAGGTTAAGAATTTTCTCAACAGTTGTAACTCTAATGATATCCTAGCAGTACTAACTTTTTCCTGGCAGTACTAATTTTCTGCCTAGCAGTATTAACCTTATAACTATCAGTTTTAACTTCAAACCTCATTAATTTTAGCTTTAAAGATTGAGTAATCCAAAGCTAGCAATCAAAAAGTTAAACCTGCTAACATCAAATGCCTTTGTGAGAGGATCTACAACATTGTGGTCTGTGTGAATCTTGATCACTTAAATCAACTTCTTCTCATAAGAATCTCTAATGAAATGGTGCCTAATCTCTATATGCTTGGTTTTAGAGTGAAACACTGGATTCTTAATAATACAAATGATGCTTTCATTATCAATGTAAATCTTGGTGTTCATGAAGTTGAACCTATAATCAAGCATTTGATTTTGAATCCATAACACCTGTCCACAGCAATTAGCAGTAGCAACATACTCTGCCTCAGTAGTAGAGTTAGCAATTATAGTTTGCTTCTTGTATTGCCATGAAATCAATCTCTTGCCAAGAAATTGACAACCTCTTGTTGTGGATTTCTTATCAAGACTAGCTCTAGCATAATCACTATCAAAAAAAGCTTCTAAGTCAAATGGTGAATCTCTAGGATACCAAAGGCCCAATTTAGGTTGACCTTTCAAGTATCTAAAGATCCTCTTCACAGCTTGAAGATGTGACATTTTAGGAGTAACTTGAAACCTTGCACAAGCACAAATAGCAAACATTATGTCAGGCCTAGAAACTGTTAAGTACATCAATGATCCAATCATTGATCTGTATAAATGAACATCTACAGCTTCACCTTCTTCATCCTTAACCAACGCCTTATTAGTCTTTATTGGAGTGCTTGTTGTCTTCATAGTGGCAAAATCAAACTTCTTCAATATTTCAGCCACGTATTTGTCATGGCTAATAAAGATTCCATCCTCCTTCTATTGTACTTGCAATCCTAAGAAGAAAGTGAGTTCCCCCATAGAACTCATCTGGAATCTCTTGTGCATCAAACCTTCAAACTCATCACATAGGGACTTCTTAGTTGACCCAAAGATGATATCATCAACATACACCTGTACTAACAAGATATCACCTTTGTCCTTCTTGATGAACAAAGTCTTATCTATAGTGCCTCTTCTAAATCCATTTTCAATTAAGTAGGTAGACAAGGTCTCATACCAGGCTCTAGGAGCTTGATGTAGACCATATAAAGCTTTTTCTACCTTATACACTTTGTCAGGGAACTGTGGATCTTCAAAACTAGGAGGTTGACACACATAAACCTCCTCTTCAATAGTACCATATAAGAAGGCACTCTTTACATCCATCTGGTACACAATAAACCCCATAAATGATGCATAGGCCAAAAATAACCTGATTGCTTCTATCCTAGCAACAAGAGCAAAAACCTTATCATAATCAATTCCTTCTTCTTGGATATAACCTTGTGCAACCAGTCTTGCCTTATTTCTCACTACAACCCCTCTCTCATCCTTTTTGTTTCTAAAGACCCATTTTGTTCCAATGGACCTCTTGCCATTAGGTAGATTAACTAGTGTTCAAACCTTCTGAAGTTGAAATTGTAGAAGCTCCTCTTGCATTGCTTCTATCCAACTTGGATCTTCCAGAGCTTGAATCACTTTATTGGGTTCCATTTGAGAGAGAAAACAGGCAAATAAGCAGTTTTGATAATCTTTATGATTTGTTCTCCTCTGCTTATTAATGTAACATACCATAGCATGTTTATCAGAAATCTTGTTCATTCTCCTTGTTTGAATAGCTGAATTAAAGTCTCTAATGATCTGGTCTTTAGGATGATCCTTGTCAATTCTGGTTGTGGGAATAGGAATGACATTCATGGTTGTTTCTAAGTTGTTTAGGTCAGCATCTGCACCCACATCTTTATCATCATAAGCATTACCAAAAATTCCAGTATCATCCATTGAAGTCACATTTGAAACAGGTGGAAGTGTAAATGCATTTTTGAAAGGAGAAAATCGTTTAAATAGATGTTCCTCAAATGCATTAGAAGCTTCAGCAGCATTAACTGGTGATGATAGATCATCATCAGTGCAAGATGGTCCAGCAGTACTAACAGGTGTACTAACAGTATTAATACTATTAGTGTTGTTAGGATGTACAATCTACTTTTCTTGTTGAAGTAGCCTTTCAAACTCACTTCTTGTGGCTTGATCATCCTCCCCATCTTTATTTGAAGCTCCACTTTTATCCACTTCTATAGGCTTCATTCTAGAATCTTCTTCACTATCCTTAGGACCTTGAGAGATTAATGGATCAGTTGTGCAGAAAGGTATTAGGATGAATTCTTGTTCAGGTTCTGTCTTCTTCTCAGCTTGACCTGTAACAATGTTATCTCTAGTTCCTGCAATACCATTAGTTTGATTTCCTGCAACAACTGGCACATAGTTCATAGATATTGTCAAAGAATCAACATCAAAAAGCCAGTCTGGTCCATTTCCTGTCACATTAGGTGTATTTTCAAGAAATCTAATGTTTAAGGTCTCTTCAATTATCATGGTCCTCTTGTTAAATACTCTCATGGCCTTGCTAACTACAGAGTACCCAACAAAAAATCCCTCATCAGCTTTTCCATCAAACTTGCCTAGATGATCCCTGGTATTTAAGATGGTAACAGGACACCCAAAAGGTTTCATGAAGTCTATCAATGGGGTTCTTCCACGAATAAGTTCATAAGGTGTCTTGTTATGAGGCTTAATGACTAAGACCCTATTTAGCACATAGCAAGCAGTATTAACTGCTTCAGCCCAAAAGGTGGTTGGCAACTTAGAGTCAACTAACATAGTTCTTGCAGCCTCTATCAGTGTTCTATTCCTCCTCTCAGCAACACCATTCTGCTAAGGAGTCCTAGCAACACTGAATTCCCTCTTAATACCCTTCATTTCACAGAACTGATTCATTACACTATTTTTGAACTCAGTTCCATTGTCACTTCTGATAACTTTTACTTTGTAGTCTAGTTGATTTTCTATTTCAGTTATGAAGGTCTTTAATATCCCACTAGTTTCATCCTTAGTGGCCAAAAAGAATACCCAAGAAAATCTACTAAAGTCATCAGTGACAACTAGGCAATAAGACTTTTTCATTAAACTCTTAACATTTGTAGGACCAAATAGGTCCATATGAAGCATATGTAAGGGTTTGCTGATTGAGTTCACAAGTTTGGCCTTACAGGAGGCTTTGTGTTGCTTTCCTTTCTGACAAGCAACACAAGAATGGTCATTTTCAAAAATCTTTGAAGGCAAACCTCTAACAAGGTTTCCCCTCACAAGTTTGTTCATGTTTTTAAAGTTTATGTGACCAAGCCTCCTATGCCATAAATTGGATTCATCAATTGTGGCCTTAGCAAAGAGGCAAGTTAAACCTTTAGTGGGAACAACACTCTTTAGGTCAACACTGTAAATGTTATCCTTTCTTGGAACTCTCAGCAAGACTTGACTTTCATCAAGTAGCTTAAAGTCAGAAGATAAGACAAGACATTCAGTGTCAGTAAAAAGAACATTATTCTTTTTGTCACATATTTGTGACACACTAAACAAGTTATACTTAAGCTCCTTACAAAAGTACACATTATTAAAATCCAATGTTCCTGTTTTGATTTTACCTTTTCTAGAAATTCTACCTTTACCATCTCCAAAGGAAACAAAACCACCATCATAATCTTTATATTCAGTAAGATAGCATTTGTTTCCAGTCATGTGCCTAGAGCAACCACTGTCAATAACTCCTTTCTCCTTGTACTCTTCTGTTGTAGGTTGCGTTGCACATATAAAGAGAGGTTGTAAGCTTCTTGGGATCCCAAAGCCATTATAGGCTTGGATTGCACTATTGCATCCAATGTAAGAATATTTATTGAAAGTATTTGATGCACTACTGTGTTTGGCTTTCCAAATCCAGCATGCTGAGGCCTTAACAGCATTAACCCATTTTCCATTATTTTTACTTACTACTGCTCTTTCCCTAGCAGTAGTATCATTTACCCTTATAGTATTAACCTTTTTATTGAAAATAATGTTCTTATTTGCTGAATACTTGTTGAAAGGCCTTATGACTTGTGAATGTCCTCTTTTAAAAGCATTTGATATTGGTCTAGAACTATTCACAATTGGTTTTGAGTCAGCAATGTTAACTGGTCTAACAGTATTAACTGGTGTACCAACAGTCTTAAGTTTGCCTGACTTGGTTAAAATTGCTTGTGGAATAAATCTTCTTTTGGGGTAAGGGTGAGTCATTTTATTAGCAAAGTTCTTATGGTTCACCCTACTTGTGTTGTTCTATACTAGTCTTACAACTTTTTGATCACACACATAATGAAGATGCTCAAAACTACCACAAATGAAACAAGCTTTATTTATCATTTTAAAGTTACTTCCTAGTCTTTGGGATATAAGATTGTTCCAATTTCTTTGGTTCCCTCTAGGATTGTGTTTGTTTTGTTTAGAATTTTCTACCTTCTCTGCTTTTTCCCTAGCAGCCTTAACAAATTTTATCTTTTCAATGCTAGATCTAACAGTTTTTACCTCATCTTTAGGTTCAAACCCTACCTCACTTTAATTATCAAAATTCTAATCCTCAATGATTAGAGGACTAAAGCCATTCTTCCTAACAGTATTAGTTTCAATTGTGTTGAACACACCCTTATTAACAGTCTCATGTTTTGACTCAACAGTATTAACATAACTAGATGCAACAACATCTACAAACATACTTTCAACTTGTTCATCTATAAACATTAGATCAGGTTTGGGTGGCATGAAATTCCCTATATAAGGTGGGGGAACTGCATGATATCCCTTATCTGATCTGGACTTATCATTCTCCTGATTCTTTAACATTTCATATGAATTCACAAAACTTTCTACTACAGGAGAAACTGCATTATATCCTAGTCCTGTTTTAAACTTGTCACATACTTGACTTTCCAGCAAATTGTTTAAAGATTTAGATGAATTTTGAAACTTCTCTAATGTAAGTTTTAACTCATCTTTTTTTTTTCTTTTTCCAATTTTTTTTGGTTTTTAACTAAGGCATTATCTCTTAGTTTAACTTCAAGGTTTAAAACATTAATTTTCTCTTCAAATACAGTCTCATTTTTCTTATAGTGAGCTATTCTTTCTTCTACTGACTGTAAACCTGCTTTATAAGATACTAAATTAAATTGAGACGTTTTGTAATCTGAAGAAAAATTATCATATTGTTCTTTGAGAGTAGCATAAGCTTTTACACAAGATTTAGAACAAGAATCTACCTCAGAATCTGAACCGGAAGAACTTCCTGAAGATGTATATGCCATCATGCCCAAGTTTGGCGGATCTACTTCTTCAGCTGTAGCTCCAATCATACCCTCCAATTCCATCTTGAGCAATCAAGGCATTTTCAGTGGTATTTTCCACTAGCACAAATTTTCTACCATATTATCTTCCTCTATATTCTTGATTCTTTAGAGCTCTACATTCTCTTACAAAGTGACCATTTTTATGACAATTGAAACATTCCACCTTTGACCTGTCAAAGCCAATTCTTTGACCATTTATATCCAAGTTCCTGCATGTTCTCTTGATGAACCTTCTAGCTCTGATTGTTAGCATGGCCATCTCCCATTTTAAATCCATTTCTTCTAGGTCACCAGGATCAATTTTTTCTAGGTCCTCTATAGCAAGTTGAGGAGAGTTGGGCTGACTTGCAAGAAAAGCACAGATCACAGCATCACTAAGGTTATCTACAGATGTAGAGTTAACATCATTACCTTGAGTATGAGCAGAACTAACTCCATTAGCAGTATTATCTATTTCAATTGTGCTGCTTATGCTGTTTGTGCTATTGGAGGACACAAAAGCCATGTTTTGTAGATTTTGGCTTGTTCTTGTTGATCCTGTAAGTTCAGGTTCTTATATCTTTAAGTTGTTGTACAAGTCATCCAAACTAATGGTCTCTATTTTTGCTTTGTTTCTCCAGATTAAAGCATGAGTCTTCCATTCAGATGGAAGACTTCTCAACAGCTTTAGGTTCATGTCCTCTTGCCCAATGACTTCACCTTGAATTTCTAACTAACTAATAAATTTTTGCAACCTATCAAAAGTTTGATCCAAAGTTTCTGAGTTTGATGCTGCAAAGTTCTCATATTGTTGCTTGAGAAGTGTCCTCTAAACCTTCTTGGATTCCTTGTTTCATCCATACCTCTTCTCTATAGCTTCCATGAGAAATTTTGCATCTTGGTATGAATGAAACTTGAGTTGATCCTTATTTGGAAGTGCAATCAACATAGTTCCTTTAGCTTTCATCTCATTCTTCCTGTCCAACTTTTCTTTTGCAGAAGTAGGTTCATAGATCTGCTTAACTGTTCCAACAGTTCTCTTCAGTACTTTGTTACCATTCTTAATTACTTCCTAAAGGGAGTAATCATTCATAAGAAAGTATTGTTCTATCCTTATTAACCAGAGATTATATTCTGCTGGGTTGAGGATAGGAAGTTTTGCAGTTAGAGTAGTAGTAGTAGTTCCTGCCTCCATTTTATCACTGAGAAATAGATCTAGTGAATATGATTGTGTTCTTTCTTATTCAAAGCTTCACCACAGGCTCCTTACTGCCTAGGTAGTGAGAGAGTGATCCTCAACAAGGGGGATCTTAGGGATTATTGGATAGAGATCTCGTCTGACAAGGACTTCTTGGGGCCGGTCCTCTCTTATGTTTTCATTCGAGACCCTGTGAGGAGACTATGCCACAGGATGATAGCCTATAGTATTTCTGGCAGGTTGTAGGAACTGAGAAGGTGACCAGTGTCAATCTTTTCTATCTTCGCATCATGGACCGGGGGACTGCTAACGTCCCGTATCTATTAGCGCAGTATATGTTTAGGCATGCTGAGGGGAGGACTAGTGGAGCTAGGCTGTCTGGGGGTCACTTCATTGGGTGTTTTGCATCCCATTTTGGATTGGGTTTTATACCCAACTCCTCGGGATCTACCAGGCATATCGAACAGTGGTTTCTATAGGAGTGAGGTCTCCTGATCCACCCGTGACCCGTGAGCTCCCGTTGATTGATTTGCATGAGCTTGAGAGGCTCAACATCTGTATGAGGGTTGGTGATACATGGGCTTGGGTAGCCCCGAGACTGAAGAGGCAGCCGGATGCTACGACTGGTGCCCCTAGAGCCGCTGAGGATGCTCCTGCAGTTGATGAGGGTGCTCAGGCTGATCCAGCACCCGTGCAGGCACCTCAGCCACTGCCACCTGCCCCCAAGACTATGCAGCTGAGGATTTCCAGGATCGAGGAGTAGGTACAGGAGTTATGACAAAGCGTAGTGGGGCTGCAAGGAGACGTTGCTAGATCGATCACTGATCAGGGCAGGTTCGCTACTTGGATGGTCAGTTACATGACTCAGTTGATGGATGTCAGCGGTCGCACCTACCTGGCCTTTGATAGCACTCTTGTTGGCAGCTCACAGATGCCCTACCAGAGATGTACCAGACGTAGGACCGGCGCTGCAGCACCTCAGCCTTACAACAGCCAGATCCATGATTATTTCCATCCTTGCTTTTTGATCTTATGTACATTTATATTATTCATATCATGATGTATTTATAACATGTTATCTTTTGATATATATTATGATGCGATGATTTTGGTTTGCTTGTGTGTGATAGAATCAAGCCTGGCAGTAAGTTCAGCAACATAGCTCATTGATTAATTACAGGCTCAAGATTTCAAAAACCTTTGCATGAAAAAAGTGTTAAAATGTGAGAAGAAGCTATTAAAGAGAAGGAAAAAGTCTAACTTCAAGACTAACCGAAAGAAAAGTGCTTACCGGGAGACAACGAGGTTATTTTTTGTTGTTTGAATTGTAATTTAATTGCTTGATTGAGTATGTCTTCCCAAACACTTAATACGGCGTATCGAACCTCTATGGATATGTCGTATCGAACCTGTCTGGACGTTATCAGTCTTTAATTTCTGCAAAACTTTAAAACATTTATTTTACATGATGCAATATGGCGTATCCTTGGGTTTAGGATACGGTGTATTGACCTCCTGTACAGTGTGTTTTAATTGTTTTCCTGCATTGTAACCATTGCATAACCGAGATAGGAATTGCACTTTTATCTTCTAAACTTTTATGTAGGACCTTGCTGTAAGGAAATCGACGATATGGTATACTCTGAAAAAGATGTTTGTTGAACTCGTACGAGCATTCCGATGCCTCGTCAACACACTTTTGCTTAAGAACTCAAATTGGAGAATCATCCCGAGCAACATATCAGGGGAGTTCCTCGTTCTAATTCTATTTCCTATTTTCTTTAATTGTTTTATCTATACAATGAGGACATTGTATAATTTAAGTGGGGGGTAAAGAATTAGAACGCCTACTTGTTCTTTCTTTTACAAATAATATGCTATATGCTTAAATTATGCCAAATTAAAAAAAAATTAGCATAACTTTTGTAAAAATTACTAATTACATGACCTCGCGCACTATAACCCTTAATATCAAATTGTGAGAATTAAGCCTATTCTGTTTCCAAACGTTTACTAAAAATTCCACAAATATTATGAGTGTGTCGGTGATGTAGTGGACTTTAGAATTTGGCTTGGTATATCACTCGAGACCACAACGATGAGTACTATGGACTTAGATGGAGAAACATGTTTAACTGGTAAA
>BQNB010107249.1:6173-16965 GCA_026074375.1 Tanacetum coccineum | reverse complement strand
TCAAGTTAATCTCTTGCACATTTTCGTTTATATTTTAGCTTAAATGTACTAGAAAAGTATGAAACGCGTAACGGCTCGGGCTGTGATGTATCGAACGTCCCGCGGCAACGCGCGGGCTTAAAACCTTGTTCCTTTTAAATAGTAGTTCATTTATTTCCCATCTTCATTGGCTAAACATAACATTACCAAAAACATTATATTCAATTTATTCCTATTCGAAGAAAGTTTTTTATCCGCTATAAAACTGGTACGTCTCTTTCGCCTTCCATCTATAAGAGTTCCTTTATATGCTTTTAACAGTGAATGATAAACAAACATGCATGGTGCTTATTTAGAAATAAAAATATATGGCATAGTATGCTTTTTTAATGAATTGATGTGTAAACTGGTTGCAAAAACAGCCATTTTGCATGAAACGGAATGTCTAAAATGAGCCAAGTTACGTACTCGACTCCATAAAAACTAAGCCATCTTTAGCTCTTTACGTCTATACACTCAATTATACGACTATAAGCGACACACAAATCCCCGAACTCATATATGCATCTATCTAGTAGTGATTATCATAATGTGTACGGGATAGGGATGTAAACGAGTCGAGCCAAGTCGAACACAGTCAAACTCGAAACTTGACTCGATCGATTCAAACCCTGGGGCTCAAAACTCGACTCGAGATCGGCCGAGTATACATTTTCATGCTTGGCTAGGCTCGACTCGATTATCAATTCTGGAATGAATGTTTATAACGAAATTAATATATCTAGCTTAAACAATACTAGTCTTGATATATTTGAGCTCGACTCGAAATTATAAATTTACATAAGGGTAAAAATGTAAAACTATATAAGCTCAATAAGGCGTGCGAGTTTTTTGAGCCGAGTATTATGATACTCGAGCTCGAATCGAAAGTATAACTTGAGTAGCTCGAGCTCGACACAGTTTACATCGAGTCGATTTTAAGTATTTTGCTAGTCAATCTCGAGTAGTTTGCGAGTTGTCTCGTCTTGTTTTTTTTTTGAAAGGTGAACTTTTTATTAAGTACCAAATGAATACATCAAAATAAGAAGAGTATAGAGAGACCTATACCTTCATACAACAAGGGAATACACACTAGAGTTTAACAGAAACAATCATACAAATAGAAATCAAATCAGATAGGTGTTCTCAGACAGATTTCATTCCTCAGACAATACTAGAAAGATCTCTGATAGGATCCCAATCCATTTTGCAGTTCAAATACCCTTAAGTTCACCATCTAATCACCAAATACCATGCTTTCATGACTACATTTCCCATGAATAGACAAGATATGACCAAATCTGTCTAGACATAGGCATCATCATGCAAAGCATAGCACCCATTCACAATGGAACCAAATTCCAAGAGCCAAAATAGCAGCTCTACCTCACTATCTAATTCAAGGAATAAGGAAACACTAGGAAGGAAACACTCACCCTTACCCATAACCATCCATACCTCCTGTGGCATTGCATTGAAAGGACCAAGAAGTGCCATCTTTCATCACTCTCGTCTTGTTTACACCCTAAATACAACTATAAATTAGTTCGTTACAATTTACATCCGTAGTTTATTGCTCTATTTGCATATTGTTTTTTATAAACTAAAACCATGTTTCGATACTGTAATTAATATAAGGATTTTATGATATAAATCAAATAGATTCAAATGAAATTTGTTAGTATTACATTTAATTGTTCATTTCTTTTAACACTGATATTTAATTAACGTAGTTTCAATGGAGTCGCTCCAGCACTTTAGTCACGACCATCTACTAAGCCTAATCCACCTACAAAAGAACAAAAACAACATAAACTCAGATGATGATGAGGAGGAGGAGAAGGAAGACAAAGACGACGACGATTATGTGGTGGAAGATCAGTATATTGGACGATGCAACATGTGTGAAGAACCGATCTATTTATTTCATTTGTGTTACTACAAATGCAACGATTGTGTCTACTCATTGCACAAATTTTGTGCAGAACTGCCCACAACCGAAAAAAACCACCCTATACATCCGGGACATGATCTTACCTTGTCCCAGGGATTTCAGTTTCATGAATCTGATTGGAAACATAATTTTACTATTCATTCTCCATGGAAATGTTTTATCTGCAATCGTAGGCATGAAATGTCTTATAATTATCATTGTTCCATCTGCAATTATAGCATGGACATAATATGTGCTACTGCTTCTCAACAAAAAATCGACCACCCAGGTCACCCTCATCCATTGCAAAGAATTAATACGCCGATACTATCCCTTTGCAACGCTTGTTGTAATGTCCATAAAGGGACCTTCTACCATTGTACCACCTGTTCTTGGTTCTTGATCCACTTGAACTGTGCTTTGCTACCGGCCAAGTTACAGATCCAACGATTTACTGATAACACATTCACTCATTCTCATTTACTTACCCTCGCCTATTCATTTCCCTATGATGAACTAAAATCTAAATTCTTTCCTCGTTGCAAAGTGTGCGCTCAGAAGTTCACTTTTTTTAGCGGGTGGCTTTACAAATGCGATAAATGTCGATATTACGTCCATGTAGATTGTGCGACTTCAAAGAAAGAGCCATTTATGTCAATCTTCATGTCTCCAGGTGAGCGATCTATTATTCTATTTAGTTGTAATTCTTACTATGAAAAATTGATGATGTTGTTAATCTTAATTAGTTTAACGTGAAACATGTCATTCATCGATCAGGTCTTGGCAAAACTTTAAAAAACTTCAAAGACGAAGATCATCCAAATCTGCTCAAATGTCCATTTCCTGATGAAAGTTGCGACCTCTTAAAGCACCATTTTATCAACCACGAGGACTGTTTTGTTCAAAGTAGTAATGCAAAAATGCTCAACCATACTAGTCATCCGCACCAACTGATTCGTTTTGACGCTCATTCTTCATTACGGGAAAAAGCTGTTTCTCTTCATGATCCCATGAAAAGAACTCAATTATTATGTGACGGATGTGTTAAACCAGTTACAACATTGCCTTTTTACAAGTGTTCTCAATCATGTGATTTCGTTCTTCACGAGTGGTGTGTGAGACTACCTTCAGAAATACAAAACCACCCATTCCATCCGAAGCATACGCTCGTTCTCCTCACAAAATACCATTGGACATTCTTTTATTGTAATATTTGTTCATTACGATCAAATGGATTCACGTACCAATGTGCCCAATGCAACTTCTGGATTGATATTAATTGCGCCTTCATACCAGAAAAAATCACACATGAAGCTCACCCTAACCATCTCCTCTTAAGAATCGATGCTTCAGTAAACCTAGCAGATAAGTTTTGCAAGGCTTGTAAGTATCGTTTTGGCAACCGCATGGGATTCCATGCGATACTGCGACTTCTACTTGCATACAAGATGTGCTTTGTTATTGTTGGGAAACATGTACACTTTTAATTAAAATAAATCAGATTTCAATTATTAAATAATTAACAAAGATAAAATTAACATGAAAAGAAAACAAACCGAATATTAGGTAAAGCAGAATCAACACATGAACATAAATTAATAAAACAGTAAAAGGTCATGGAACGAGGCACGTGTTAGACACGCTTCCCTTAAAACAGATTCGCCGTCTGTTTCCCAGGGTACAACGTCCAAAGCTATTGTACAGCCGGACCTGACATACTTGCCTGAAATATCACGAAAAACAGAGTGCTTCTGATCGACAAGACTGCTGGAAAACTTGTTAATGAGCATTTTCCTTCTTGTGTGTTTTTCTTGTGTTGTGGTCGTCTATTGGAATAGTTGAGATTGCCATCTATTTATACACATTCATATGCATATGGTGTAATGGTGCAATCAATGTCAATTAATGCCTTAATAATGATTCATTAATTTTCTGTTATAAACCTTTGAGTCAAATAATAACCGCCAATTAAATTGTCAATTAATGACCCATTAATTTACAGTTATAAACCTTTGAAACAAATAATAACAGCCAATTCATTGTCAATTAAGACACATTCCTTTGTGTTTACCAAACGACTCGTAACTAACATTTAACTATTTTCCTCCATTCCAACTTTCCTTCTTTGAGACTCGATATCTCATTCACACTAACTCTGTTTTGGTACATATACGGCTCGAACCTGGCCATTAACATTTAATAATTTATATATACTAATAATTATCTATGTCCAAAGTTAGTGAAAACCACATTTTCTCCACTAAAATTTCCAACAATCCCCCACATGAATGGAAATCGGTCGAAAACACACAAAATTTTCGGCGAAATTTATAGCGGGTGAGTCCTGCATAGGATAGGAAGGTGGACCCTTGAACCTTTCCCTGTGAGATGTCACTTAGCTCCTAGATCTGATTAGTACGCGATGACCTATGAACATCAGTCCCTCATTTACGTAGACACAATACACACACATACAAAAAAACACGACACTCTGACATTGTCAAAGTCCTCTCATAGTCGTGCCCTTTATGGTCATGAGCACTAGCCTGGTTTCTGCAAAGAGCTCTTAGTAATTGCGCCCCCACCAAACAATTCCCCTTCGAAGCGAACCCGCACTATCTCTCTCACATAGGTGATTTCAATCTTGAATCATTAAAACATATACCTTCATATTTCATCATGAATCTTTATGCTATTAATGATTTCATCCTGAACCATTAAAGCCATATGTTTGACCTCATCAACAAGTCACATTGTTATAGAATGGGCTATGGAGGTTACAAGATAAGTTAACTCCCCCACATTGACTGACTTTCTCCATATTTACTATGATTAGGTAGTCCAATTGAACCTAGATCTTTGATCTCCAGTCAACTAGGATAGGGTTGTTCCTTCATAGAAACCATGTCCTTCAAGGCTTTAGTCTCATTCCTTTAGACGACTCTCTAACTAACTCTCTGCTTAAGCCTTTCGTAAGCGGATCCGCGATGTTATCCATTGACTTTACGTAGTCAATTGTGATAACTCTGTTTGAGAGTAGTTGTCGCACCAATCACCGTCTATGATGAATATGTCTCGACTTACCGTTTTACATTGTGATATGAGCTCTGTCAAAATTCAATTAACTATCACACTTGATACACATGACCGTTACCAGATATTACGCCATCATGGTAATTCCCTTACGAATTATCGTAAATATCCCGCCATATTTATAAATTTTTCTAAATGATAAATTCAGATTCATCATAAGATTACTAACAAGCGGCTTCTTAAATAGTCAATATTTCTAAGACATAGCTTCCACTTAGCGTAAATACATCCGCTCTAGTGGATCTAGATTCTTATTCCTCCAAGAATCCGTATTTGCATTACTCTATCATTTGATAGTAGCCGTATATCTTCCATAATGCAATCATAGTACTCATGTAATACTTATTCAAATGGTCCCCACTTGAATTACTGGTATATCTACTTAACCTGACTATGAGTTCTAAATCAGGCCAGACGCATGTCATTAAACACATAAGATGCCCAATATTCTTTGAGTATTTAAAATGGCAACACCTTTAGAATTAAAAGATGTCATAGAATCTAGCTTGCCGGAACCCCCCACAGTGATCCTCATCAAGAATATGTCCATCACAATGTTTTTTTAACTTAACACAAATCCATATTGGTTCACATCCAAGAACCATATCCAACAACTAATGAAGTTCATGTCAAATCTTGACTCCAACATACCATTAGTGGATTTGTTTATCTTCTTATCACTTCTAGTGATAATTATACCATCTATGTATAAACACAGGAGTACACATATACATCCATTAATTTCAAATCCACATTCTTACATGATATGGTGAAATTTAATGTCTTTGTTTTAGAGTTTTCCTTAAGTCATATACTGACTTAACAAGCCTACAAACTTTGCTCTCTAATCCAGGAGCTATGAAACCCTATGGTTGGTTCATATATATTTCTTCTTCTAAATCTCCGTTTAGAAATGTCGGTTTCACATCCATTAGGTAAACTTCCAAATTCCTTAATGTGGCAATAGCAAGTACCATTCTAATCGAGGTTATTCGCGTAACAAGAGAATAAGTATCAAAGTAATCTAGACCTTCGCGTTGTCTAAATTATTTGATTACCAAATCTGCTTTGTGCTTTGCAATGGTGCATCGGCTTTTATCTTCTTCTTGAAGATCCATTTATAGCCTAGTGGTTTACAACGGGAAAGTAAAACCACGAGCTTCCAAGTATGTTTTGTATAATAGAATCTATTTTACTTTTATTGGCTTCTTTCCATTGAGCCATTCCGAGGAAGATACCGCTTCTCGATAAGAAGTAGGTTCAATTCCTTACATACAAAGAAACAAAATCGGGGTCCAAACGAGTCTCAGACTTTTTGCCCTTTTTTCTCTTCTATAGTTCAACCTCTTCTTCCTTGGTTGATCTTATCTCTCATCTTGGAGATCAGTACATCACGTTGTCTCTGAACCTTGGACCAACTTCATTCATCATTTAATCTAATGATCTTCCAATATTCCTTTGTGAACAAGGAAATATATTTTCAAAGAAGGAAGCACTTCTTTATTCCATTATCGTATCCTTGTGTATATCAACAACCACAAAGAAACCATACACACTACTATTATGAGCATATAGTAAGAACATGCAATTCATAGTTTCAGGTCAAATCCTTTGAACCTTGAGGTTCAATGCAGATATCTTAGCTAGATACCCTCCATATTTGTAAATACTTATAAGATAGTCTTCTTCCTTCTCATCCATAGTTCATAAGAAAATCTTATATTCTTACAAGGATCTTATCTAAAAGATAATACCTACTCGACGCTTCCCCCACATTCATCGCTAAACCAGGACTTAAGAACATGGCACTAACCATATCTTCTAAGGCACGATTCTTTTCTATATCAAGTGCAATAAATTTGTGTCTAAATTTAGAAATGGAGACACAAATTCACCTCCGATATGACTTCGAACCACCTTGTTTCCGATAATAAATTGATTCTCAACTTATTTATATAGAACAATCTTGTATATATCCTTACTCTCAAGTAATATTTTTATACCAACCGACAGCAAATATGAGGAATACTGTCGCTATTCCGATACCTAGTAGTATCAATCACATAAAATCATGTGAATCACTCAAGGGGTTCGTTGTTTATCGTTCAGAACAAACCGCGAGAAAAACAATCTTGCATTTGCTTCAACACAATTTATTTTGTAGTCATGTCAATACAAAACATGGGTATCCATTTTGTTTAATAATTAACAACAATTGATATTATTAGTTTTAAAACATGTCTGAGGTCAGCCATGCCATACATATTAAATACTCAAAAATAAGCTAAATTCATACTGATTTTACTAAAATTACCGATAAGAAAATACATTGTAGGCTTAAATATTTAAAGGCGTAACCCTGACCGAACTCAAATTATGTTATTCGATTAACTCAATTTGTTATTCCAAACACAGATGAAACGCCAAATTATCACTAAGCACCCACTGAACACAAGATTAACTACGAACCTCCGGCACGTACAACGCATTGGTTAACCTACTCTTTCCAGATGTGAAATCATATCTCCTTTTTCCCTTGATAATAGCAGTTCGGAGAGTTGCCCAAATGCAATCTCCTCCATTCTCATGCTAAGGTTGCAGATTCCCTCATGGCCCAGTTTTTATGTCAATCAGGCCATATAACGCAAGTTATGGCACAAAGGTTTTCCTGAATCTTCAAAGCATCTAACCTACATGTACTTTTAGTTATTTCGGCCATTCCTTTTAACCATTCGGGAAGCAGATCCTTTAACGTCAACTTGTACTCGCGACATACATATATAATGGTATACGAGGTCTCCATGATTAGTTTAAAACTAATTTTGGTAACTATTAACAACGTGCTCAATCACATCATAGTGTTTCTTAACAAAACGAATTTTATATCGACTTTTGTTTAAAACCACAAATGATTTGTAAATCCGTTAAACAAAACCACTTAAAAGGGAAGTCTTTCGACTAAACAATTAACCAATTATCACCTATACATAATGTTTAACAATCAGATAAGTAAAAAGAAAATTTTGTCAATTCTTCCATTAGAAGATCTTAATAGAATCTGTTTCACACTCAAGATCATTTCTATCAATGAAACTCAAAAAGGTTTCAGTAGATCCACTCTTCTAAAGAAACTCAACAAGGTTTCTATAGAACTTCTTTGTACCAGCATCCTCTGTTTTGTGCTTGCGTTCCAATGACTCCCATAATTCTTTGGCAGTCGTGGTTTTGCAATACACGTTGTACAAAGAGCCCACCAGACCATTCAGAACATAGTTGTGACACAAGAAGTCTGAATGTTTCCATGCTTCCACATCTTGCACAGCCTGTGCATTAGGGGGTTTGACCTTCCTTAGGAGGTTTCACCTGAGGTGCAGTCTCATTTAAGAACCACGCAAGGTTCAAAGTTCGAAGATAGAAACACTGCTGTTGCCATAACCTCTTTAAAATTCCTGCCCATTAATTTTCTGGTTTTACAGCATGATTAGCAACTGTGTTGGTAACTTGCGCACCAGTTACGTTTACAGGAGTAGTCACAATCGTGAAAGATCAAACACAAACAATTAAATAAACTGTAATAATCCGGTATCCAAGAAATTCAATATTGATTTCTATAACCTTGTATCGGATCTGCTTCAAAGAAACTCAATCTTGGTTTCAATGAATCGATATTTGTCATGATTTGCAACCATGTTAGTAATTGGCGCACCAATTACATTCAGAAGATTCTCAAAGCTCACACTTGTATTTAAACACGAACAGTTTAGAACTGTTAAAATAATCTTGATATCTAATAAACTCGACTTGGTTTATATAAACTTGTACTAAATCCAAATCAAAGAAACTCAAGCTTGGTTTCGATGAATCAACTGGATCAAAATAGATCAATTTGATAGAAACTCAATCTTGGTTTCAAAATAAATTAATCTAAACAACTGTTTTTAAAATCGTTATAGATCTGTAATTCAAAATCTGTTTAATTAAACCTGATTTCTAAAGAAACCAATCATGTTTCGACAAAACATTTTATAAAAATCTAGTTAATAATAATTAATCCTGATTTTACAGAAAGTGATTTATAATTCGTTTTTACACACCGAATCTGTTTTTAAGATGTTGGGAAACAGTTACAACTTTTAATTAAAATAAATCATATTTCAATTATAAATAATAACAAAAAATAAATAACATAAAAGAAAACATACCGAACAGGGTAAGAAGCAAAAGAAAGACACATTGAACATAAATTAATAAAAAACATAAAAGAATGGTCATAGGTGGAACGAGGCCAACGTGTTATGACACGCTTCCCTTAAAACAGATTCGCCGTCTGTTTCCCAGGGTACAACGTCCAAAGCTGTTGTACAGCCGGACCTGACATACTTGCCTGAAATATCACGGAAAACAGAGTGCTTCTGATCGACAAGACTGCTGGAAAACTTGTTAATGGAGCTTTTCTCTCTTGTGTGTTTTTCTTGTGTTGTGGTCGTCTATTGGAATAGTTGAGATTGCCATCTATTTATACACATTCATATGCATATGGTGTAATGGTGCAATCAATGTCAATTAATGCCTTAATAATGATTCATTAATTTTCTGTTATAAACCTTTGAGTCAAATAATAACCGCCGAATTAAAGTGTCAAATAATGACCATTAATTTAACCAGTTATTAAACCTTTGAAACAAATATTAATCAGCCAATTCATTGTCAATAAGGACACATTAATTTGCAGTTACCAAACGAGCTCGTAACTGACATTTAACCATTTTCCTCCATTCCAACTTTCCTTCTTTGAGACTCGATATCTCATTCACACTAACTCTGTTTTGGACATATACTGGCTCGACCTGGCCTTACATTTAATAATTATATTTACTAATAATTATCTATGTCCAAAGTTAGTGAAAACACATTTTCCACTAAAATTTTCCAACAGTTATTGCCTAGAATGATTATACACAAGTTCAATAAGCATCCATTGACTCTAAAATATGAACCAGTTGAGAATCATATTAGCGAATACTTTTGTGAAATTTGTGAGGAAGAATTCGACCCCGAAGACTGGTTTTATCACTGCACTACGTGTGCTGAGTCTATGCATACGGCTTGCGTGCCAATAAAACAAGAATGCGAGGAAGCTATATATCGCAAGTATATGAAAGGGGTCATGACTTATCAATGTCAAGTTTGAGGACGAATGAGAATGAAAGTCACCCACCACCAACCAGTGTGTCGCCTTAATTCCAAGTAGACAACATATCATGGTTGCTGCGAAAGATGTAGCGAGACCCTCAAGTCTAAGATGATCTTTAAGTGCCTGACCTGCAAATTTGCAATTGATTATGAGTGTGCTGATGCAATTGAGATTGATGATGCAGTTGAAAGTGATGATGCAGTTGAGAGTGATGATCCAATTGAGAGTGATGATGCAATTGAGAGTGATGATGCAATTGATGCTGATGCAATGCAGAGTAAATTTAACATGGAACCACGTGTCTAACATGTAGATTCACAATTGATCATGCATGCATGTTGCTATGGTTTACACTTGTTTGAAGTCATTGTTGTACTTTTCTTGTCTGTTTGTTCAATCTTCTGTTTATTGGTATTAACCGGCCACTAGATATTTTTTTTAATTCTTATTGAAGCTTTGCAATTTCCTAAACAGTACATAAACTTTGATCCAACGTTTTTTTTAGCATGCAAAAGATCAAGCAGTTGCAACTAAAATGAAATTAACTACTAATC
>BQNB010107248.1:0-13104 GCA_026074375.1 Tanacetum coccineum | reverse complement strand
ATTAAAATCTACAGAGATAGATCGAAGCAGTTAATTGGTTTGTGTCAAAGTGCTTATATTGGGAAAATCTTAAAAATATATTACATGGAGAATTCTAAACATGGAAGTATCCCTATGCAAGAGAAACTTAAATTAATTAAATCACAAGGTGCTTCAACACCTGCTGAGGTAAAGCGCATGCAGAATGTACCATATGCTTCGGCAGTAGGATCCATTATGTATGTTGTGAGATGCACTCGCTCAGATGTTACGTTCGCTCAAAACATAACAAGCAGGTTTCAACAGAATCCAGATGAACTTCACTAGACTGCTGTTAAGAACATTCTAAAGTATCTTCGCAATACTAAAGATATGTTTCTTGTTTACGGTGGTGATATAAAACAAGAGCTCAGAGTTTCTTGCTACACTGATGATGGATATCTGACGGATGCTGACGACTTGAAGTCTCAGACCGGATATGTATTTGTTTTAAATGGAGGTGTTGTTGACTAGAAGAGTACAAAGCAAAGCATCTTTGCTACTTCATCTTTAAAAGCTAAGTATATAGCTGCTTCAGACGCCTCTAAGGAGGCGGTATGGGTTAGAAAATTCATTGTTGGGCTTGGAGTGATACCCACAATTGAAGAACCCATAAAGATGTATTGTGACAATACTAGAGCCATTACTATAGCTAATGAATCAGGAATCACCAGAGGTGCTAGACATTATCATGCCAAAGTTTACTATTTACGTGAGGTGATAGAGTATGGCGACGTTAAGCTAGAAAATGTTCACACAGATGATAACATAGCTAATCCTTTTACAAAAGCTCTGGCTTTTCCTAAGCATTCAGAACATACTAGGAATATAGGAATGCTTCCAGCTAGTAATCTTATGTAAATCTATGTTTTTTCATTAGTATTTGGATAATTGGGATTGTAAGACAATTTTTAAGTGCCGATGAATAAAGATATTTGATATTTGTCTTCATTCATATATTAATTGTTTTTCCTATATTTGCATGTTTAATCCTTGAATGATTTTTCCATTCTAAAAATGTCCATTGTCGGTTAACAATATGGGAATATTGTTACATAAGACAAATGTGAGTGTTGGTTGTATTTTTTAAATACATGAATAGATTCCCACCAAACTCATATGTTATTTACAAAGGTTGCATATTGGACACCCCAACTTTCGTACATTTACTTTTGGATCCTTGTCATGAGTAATATGTCAAAAATGGTTAAATAATTCATCCTTAGACTTGAGATACAAGCAAGTTCTACGATGTGTGGATATCACTTTTTAAGTATAAGTCAAACGCTATCCTGAATAAGGTAGTTATAAAGGTTATTCTTGGGAGTGATGTGAAGCAGCATTCTACAACACTTGTAGTCAACAAAGAATTTGTTCCTCCACTTGATAAGTGCAGAATGATACAATGGGCCCTCTCTAAAATTAATCAGATAATTGAATGGCCATGCCCAAAGGGTAATTCAAGATGATTTTTGATTACATTTGGTAAATTGAATTAAATTCGATAACGAGAATCTAAATGGTTAAACTATATGGAATGAGTTAGGATCCATATCCATGGTTTAACGATATCTGAACAAAGGGATGATATTAGCAAGAAATACATAACCATTATACTGAGAATGTTCTTGGAACTTCATCTCAGGTGTTTCTAGTTTAAATAACAAATGGAGTGTTGCTAGACATTTCTATTGTTAGTATAAACACCATCTGCTACTCCAACTCCTAAGTGGGAGCTGTTGGAATATGGTAGTTAGATCCGGGGTTTATACGACTAGAGATACGTGAGCATATTGGGGGCACACACGTTAAACACATAGAATGCGTTTATACATAAATATACTTCACGGAATGTTTAAATGTAAACCGGATGGACTAAATTGAACAAAAACAAACCGTATGGTGCCTTGTGAATAACCGGACATACATGGTTATGAGAGGATGTGTTTGTATCGATTTAGGAAAGGGATAAAAAGAAAAGAAAAAGGCTTTACTTGTTGTACAAGTATTAGGATTAAGGGTGTATAAATACTCCTATTCCCTAGCTCATTCTACACGTTCTAAATATCCCTAAAAACCTAATAAGTATTCGGTTTTACTCCTGCCTCTCCCAAACGATCGTACCAAAACCCTTAAAGGGTTTTTCGATCTCTTTTCTTCCTTGATTCAATTTTCGGTAAACCTTTAAAGATTTCCAAGGTGCGAATTTGATATCCCACGTATCTCAAGTTCGATTCAAGGAAGCTTATTGGTTCGGTTTACATAGTTCTCAACAAGTGACAACGCTTAAGAAACCAAGTGTTTTGGTTTTCTTAGAATTCGGTTAAACCAAAATCATATAAACCCTAATTTGGTTTATTGATTTTTGGTGAAAACCCTAACTAGGGTTTTGATTTTCGGTTCGAGTTTACATGGGTTTTGTTTGTGAGATTTGATCCAAGGAAAGATTCTACACAGGGTGTTTGTGTGACGTGAAGTAAAGACAAGCATCTTGACGTGTTCGTTGGACGTGTTTGTGTGAGCAACCGTAGAGGTGACAAATTAGTCACTAAGTTTCAAGTGAAGATTCTCATTGTTTGATTTAGGTCATTCAACAAAAGGTTAGTGTTTCTTTATCTTATACGCGTGTTAATCTTTAATGTCAAACTAGATCCAATTCGCTGCGTACTCGTAGTAAATATGGTTTACTAGTTATAAAATCCCAACAGTGGCATCATGAGTCAACCTCGTTTGGTGTTATGGGTTACACACTTATAAACACGCTAGAACTGCATAAGAAACATTTATTTATTGTTTTAATTAAAAATTATGGCAACAATATGCAATTCTTGCCATAAATAATAAATAAAAACCTAGAATCTTGCTTTAATGCTAGTTAATGGATAAAAATAAAAATAGAATTAAAATTAATAGTTAATTGAGAGTGTTAAATCTTCTATTTTTCCAAATTATCTCGGCCTTAAGACTCACTCAATCATGTTATACGATGGATGGGGCGACCTAGGCACTTTAGCAGAAAACCTAGTGAGAGTCTTTTGGTTCTTCGTTTGGGGAAGACTCATGTGAGACCTCGGGGCATTATGTGATTTACTACTTTCTGAATAGAGTCTGTCTTCACCTTATCCCCACTTTCTGTCTGTTTAATATGCTTATGTGTTTATACTCCTTGTGACTTGTGACTATATGCAAAAGATTTTTTAAAACTCTAAACAGACTAAATACTTAAAGAGAAACTTGGTTTTATTTTGTATGTAATATTACACACATAATTATATACTCCTTGTGACCTGTTATGTGTTATGTGCAAAACTTAGTTTTGACAAATAAATACGGACATTAAACTATGAAACTTTTTTTAGAGGGAGATAAAAGTTTTTCTTAAATACATCATTAAGTCAATTGTAGTATCGGCTCACCCATCTTGAAAAAACTATAAGAGAGGTATAAGGCGGGACTTTCCCTAAAGAAGTCGGGTTTTTAATAAGCTTCGCGCTGACCCGTTTCTCCGCTTCTTAGTGCGTTCAAATGGAGCTACCGAGAACTTTTGACAAAGATGATGTCTAGATTAAAAGTTAACAAAAAGGTTTTCTTAACTTGTGTTACAAAGATGTTTTGCATGTTTCTTTGTACATGATTTTGTCACATATTTTTACAAAATTTATGTGTATACCCTTATATGAATTTTAAGTCTATGCCAACCAAAGTAAGAACACGTGCAATTGGTTTGACCTCTTTGGTCAGACCTTAGGGCCTTTCCGACCCATGGCAAATTTTTTCATAGGTCAGATCTATGTCAATTTTTGCATGTTCTTTTTTGGTGGACTTAAATCGAGTATACTTGGTCAGACCTTGGACCCGAGGCATAATATGAGACTAAACATGCACTTGAAATTACTATAAGAGTTACTAATGTCATAAGTCTCATAAATATAAGATTTGCATTTATATGCAATTAACGTTCAGCGTTTACCTCTTGCCCTACTTGTTTACACGTTGGTTAGACATTCGGTAATAAGTGGGAGGTCAAGTTGGATCTTAGTCTTATTAGTAATTAATTGGGTAGTTAATTCTTTTAAGAATTTAATTATCGAAAATACTAATAAATGAACTTTTTCTGATTGTAGATGACTACCACAGTCGTAAACAATTCAGTTTTCAGGGCTTTCTTTGAGAAACAAAAATTATCTGGACCTAACTTTATGGACTGGTACCGACAACTTCGTATTGTCCTATCAGCCGAAGATAATTTAAACTATCTAGAGCTCCCAATCCTTGCTACTCTTATCCTAGCTGTTGTTGGACATCAAGTTCCTCCTGAAACTCTTGCAGCTCACACCGCATGGGTCAAAGGACAAAAAGAAATTGCTGTACTCATGCTTATGACCATGGAACCAGATCTCCAAGAGAATCTGGAAACCCTTGGTGCATATGACATGCTTAAGGAGTTGAAAACTCTGTTTGCTCATCAAGCAGAGCAGGAACTTCTTCAAACCGTGAGAGAGTTTCACGCATGCAAACAGATACGTTCTTAAGATGAAGGGCTGTATAGATAATTTGGAGCGTCTAGGTCACCCTATGTCACTATTCCTAGCAGTGAGTCTAATCTTGGTCTCTCTACGGAAGGAATATGATAGCTTTGTGCAAAACTTTAATATGCACGGCATGGGAAAGACGGTAAATGAGTTGCATGCCATGCTTAAGCTACATAAGCAAACTTTGCTAAAGAGAGATACACATGTTCTTCATGCAATAAGAGCAGGAAAGGTCCAAAAGAAAAACAAAAACAAGAAACTATAATTGGCTGCTAAGGGAAACAATAAAGGGAAAGGGAAGTCTAAGCTTACTTATGCTCCTAAACCTAAGATTCCTCCACCACCCAAGAAGGAAGATCCTGCTAAGGACTTAGTCTGTCATCACTGCGGTGATACATGCCATTGGAAGTGGAACTGTCCCCAATATCTATCCGAGTTGCTAAAGAACAAGAAGCTACCTCAAGGAGCTAGTACTTCGGGTATCTTTACTATAGAACTCTTTACTTTTCCTGGTAAATCTTGGGTATACGATACGGGCTGTGGGACTCATATCTGTAATACTACTCAAGGATCCAAGAGAAGTAGGAAGCTGAAGCCAGGAGCTTTAAGTCTGTACATAGGCAATGGTCAACGTGTAGCCGTCGAAGCTATTGGATCTTATGAGTTGTGTTTCCCTAGTGGATTAGTTATAGTTTTACACAATTGTCATTATGCTCCTTCTAAAACTAGAGGGGTCATTTCAGTTTCTCGTTTGTATGATATGGTTTTATTAACCGTTTTGAAAATGATAATTCAATTTCAGTTTCTAAGAATAATTTGATTTATTTTGCCGCACCGAGGGATGGTATTTTTGAAATTGTTTTGTCTAATTCTAATACAAATGATTGTTCTATTTATGATGTTAGCAATAAAAGAGCTAAGCTAAAGCTGGACTCTTCTCTCTTGTGGCACTGTCGTCTTGGATACATTAGCAAGAAACATATTAAGAAGTTGCAACATGATGGACTTCTTAATTCAATTGACACTAAGAGTTTTGAAAAATGCGTTTCATGTTTGTCTGGAAAGATGGCACGAAAACCTTATTCACATCAAGTGGAAATGGCTAAAGATCTACTTGGAGTAATATACACCGATGTATGTGGCCCATTTAGAATCATGTCAAGACAAGGAGCTAGCTACTTTGTCACCTTCACTAACGACTTTAGTCATTATGGTTATGTTTACCTGTTGAAACATAAACATGAAGTGTTTGAAACTTTCAAAGTTTTCAAAAGGAAGTAGAAAACCAACTCGGGAAGACCATAAAATTGTCAGTTTTGATCGTGGGGCGAATATATGAGTCAATAGTTTTTAGATCATCTAAAGGAGCATGAGATCATTAGCCATCGTACTCCTCCTTACACGCGTCAACATAATGGAGTGTCTGAGAGGAGAAATAGAAACCTATTAGATATGGTTCGCTCCATGTGAGTAAAACAACTCTTCCAAAGTCCTTTTGGGATTATGCCCTTGAGTCTGCTACACACATTCTCAATATGGTTCCAACTAAGAAGGTTGAAAAGACACCATACGAACTATGGTATGGGCAAGCCCCTAAGCTGTCTTACTTAAAAGTCTAGGGCTGTGAGGCACTTGTTAAGCGAGATACTCTTACCAAGCCTGACAAGTTAGAGCCCATATAAGTGTATCTTTATAGGATACCCAAAGGAAACAATGGGTTATTCTTTCTATTACCCACCTGAGAACAAAGTATTTGTTGCTCAGAATGCTAAATTCTTTGAGAATAGTCTTATAACTCAAGAAGCAAGTGGGAGTTTAGAAGATCTTGAAATAATTCAAGAAGAAGATACACATCCTTCTAAAAATCCTAGCCCGCATGATGATGAGGATAATCAAGAAATTCATAAACTTCAAAGTGATATCATTCCTATTCATAGGTCAACAAGGACACGACATGCTCCAGATCGAATGTGTTTAAACATCGAGGCTAATTAGTATGAGTTGGGGGATCTTAATGAACCCGCTAACTATAAAGCTGCATTGTCAGATCCTGAGTTTAATAAATGGCTAAAAGCTATGAATGTGGAAATGCAATCCATGAAAGACAATGAAGTTTAGGACTTAGTTGATCTTCCTCCTAATGGTAAAACCGTTGGTAGCAAATGGCTCTTCAAAAAGAAGACTGGCATGGATGGAGCTGTACACACCTATAAAGGTCGTCTTGTAGCGAAGGGCTTCACTCAAACCCCAAGGATTGATTATGAAGAAACCTTCTCTCCTGTTGCAGACATTAGAGCTATTAGGATTCTCATAGCCATAACTGCGATTTATGACTATAAGATTTGGCAAATAGATGTCAAAACTGCATTCCTCAATGGATATCTCTATGAGGAGGTATACATGGAGCAACCTAAAGGTTTTGTTAATCTAAAATTTTCAAACCGAGTATGCAATCTAAAGCGTTCCATTATAGACTTAAGCAAGCATCAAGGCAATAGAATAAACGATTTGATGATGAAATTAAGAAATTTGGTTTCACTCAAAATCGTAATGAGCCATGTGTATATATAAAAGCTAGTGAGAGTTATGTCACTTTCCTAATCTTATATGTCGATGACATATTGATCATGGGAAACAACATTCCAATGTTACAAGACGTTAAATCCTACCTTGGAAGGTGTTTTGCTATGAAAGATTTAGGAGAAGCTGCATATATTCTTGGAATCAAGATCTACAAAGATAAATCAAAGCGGTTAATTGGTTTGTGTCAAAGTGCTTATATTGAGAAAATCTTGAAAAGATATTTCATAAAGAATTCCAAACGTGGAAGTATCCCCATGCAAGAAAAACTCAAATTAAGTAAATCACAAGGTGTTTCAACACCTGCTGAGGTAAAGCGCATGCAGAATGTACCATATGCTTCGGCAGTAGGATCCATTATGTATGTTGTGAGATGCACTCGCCCTGATGTTGCGTTCGCTCAGAACATAACAAGCCAGTTTCAACAGAATCCAGGTGAACTTCACTAGACTGCTGTTAAGAACATTCTAAAGTATCTTCGCAATACTAAAGATATGTTTCTTGATTACGGTGATGATATAAAACGAGAGCTCAGAGTTTCTTGCTACACTGACGCTGGATATCTAACGGATGCTGACGACTTGATGTCTCAGACCGGATATGTATTCGTTTTAAATAAAGGTGCTGCTAACTGGAAGAGTACAAAGCAAAGCATCTTCGCAACTTCATCTACAGAAGCTGAGTATATAGCTGCTTCAGACGCTTCAAAAGAGGCGGTATGGATTAGAAAATTCATTTATGGACTTGGAGTGCTACCCACAATTGAAGAACAAAATAAAGATGTATTGTGACAATAATGGAGCCATTACTTTAGCTAATGAATCAGGAATCACCAAAGGTGCTAGACATTATCGTGCCAAAGTTTACTATTTGTGTGAGGTGATAGAGTATGGTGACGTTAAGCTAGAAAAAGTTCACACATATGATAACTTAGCTGATCCTTTTACAAAAGCTCTGGCTTTTCCTAAGCATTCAAAACATACTAAGAATATAGGAATGCTTCCAGCTAGTAATCTCATGGAAATCTGTGTTTTTCATTAGTATTTGGATAATTGAGATTGTAAGACAATTTTTAATTTCTGATGAATAAAGATATTTGATATTTGTTTTCATACATATAATAATTTTTATCCTATATTTGCATGTTTAATCCTTGAATGATTTTTCCATTCTATGTCCATTGTCGGTTAACAATATGGGAATATTGTTACATAAGACAAATGCGAGTGTTGGTTGTATTTTTAAAATACATGGATAGATTCTCACCAAACTCGTATGTTATTCACAAGGGTTGCATATTGGACACCCTAACTTTCGTATATTTACTTTTGGATCCTTGTCATGAGTAATATGTCAAAATGGTTGAATAAGTCATCCTTAAACTTGAGATGCAAGCAAGTTCTGCATGTGTGAATATCACTTTCTAAGTATAAGTCAAACGATATCCTGAATAAGGTAGTTATAAAGGCTATTCTTGGAAGTGATGTGAAGCAGCATCCACAACACTTGTAGTTAACAAAGAATTTGTTCCTCCACTTGATAAGTGCAATATGATACCATGGGCCCTCTTTAGAATAAATCAAATAATTGCATGGCCGTGCCCAAAGGGTAATTCAAGATGATTCTTTATTACATTTGGTAAATCTGAATTAAATTCGATAACGAGAATCTAAATGGTTAAATTATATGGAAAGAGTTAGGATCCATATGCATGGTTTAACGGTATCTATAACAAAGGGATGATATTAGCAAGAAATACATAACCATTATACTAAGAATTATCTTGGAACTTCATCTCAGGTATTTCTAGTTTAAATAACAAATGGAGTGTTGCGAGATGTTTCTATTGTTAGTATAAATGCAATCCGCTACTCCAACTCCCAAGTGGGAGCTGTTGGAATGTGGTAGTTGGATCCGTGGTTTATACGACTAGTGATACGTGAGCCTTTTGAGGGCACATACGTTAACCACATAGAATGCGTTTATTATCTAAATATATTTCACGTAATATATTTAAATAGCCATTATAGTTTATAACTATCTAACGATTATTTAAATATGTAAACCAAGGGACTAAATCAACAAAACCTAAACCATAGGGGGGCTATAGAGGGCCAGCCATATATGTTTAATAGAGGAGGTGTTTGTAACGATTTAGGAAATGGGGGAAAAAGAAACTTTGAGCTTTTCTTGTTCTACAAGGAATAGGATTGGAGATGTATATATACCCTCACATCTAAGCTCAAGATATACGTTTTCCATAACCCTAAAACCTAAAGAAAGTGTTTGGTTTTTCTCCCCTCTCTCAAACGATCGAAACAAAACCCTAGGTTTTGGAGATTTTTAGTTCTTCCCTTTTCCTTGTTTCGATTTTCGGTGGATCCCTAAAAAGGGATTTTGGTGCGAATTATTTTCCCACAAGATCGATCATGTGCATACAAGCTTCAAGGTTTTCGTTCTACATAGTTCTCCAGGGTGACAACGTTTGAAACCTCTAGGGTTTTGTTTTCTTGGGTTTTTGGTTCAACCGAAATCGCATAAACCCTAAATTAGGGTTTGTGATTTTTGGTTTTAATAACAAGGGTTTTATTTGTGAGATTCGATCCAAGAAAGGTATAACACAAGGTGTTTGTGAGACGTGAAGTAAAGACTGGCATCTTGACGTGTTCGTTGGACGTGTTGTGTGAGCAACTGTAGAGGTGATAACTTAGTCACTATGTTTCCAAGTAAAGATTCTTGTTGATTGTTGTTAGTCATTTAACAAAAGGTTATTGTTTCTATCTTTATACATGTGTTAATCTGTTAGGTTTAAGAAAAAGACTCGGTCACCCCGTGTATTTTTATGTTTAGCGTAGCTCGTAGTTTTATTAGAAATCGTATGATTTATGGTATTGGACCAGGTCTTTACCCACTGTAAGCCCACACCATAACCCCTTTTAAGGGCGTTTTGTAAGACATATTTAAACCCTCTCCACACATGGAGAGGGTGTGGGAAGAATCATTTTTTACACACACTCTTTAGTATATTTTACATATTCTCTCCATCCATCTCTCTCTCTCTCTCTAACTTTCTCTCTCTAGTTCATATTGTGTGAAATTATAAGATCCTACAATTGGTATCAAGAGCCATGGGGTTGGTTAAGTGATTTGTG
Source organism: Tanacetum coccineum (assembly GCA_026074375.1). Lineage (NCBI taxonomy): Eukaryota > Viridiplantae > Streptophyta > Magnoliopsida > Asterales > Asteraceae > Tanacetum > Tanacetum coccineum. The sequence continues at coordinate 2,822 of BQNB010107248.1, read as the reverse complement.
ATTTTTGTTTAAGCTTATTCGGGCAACTTATTTCTGGCTTATTTCTATTTCAGCTTATTTTTATTTATATTTTCTCTTTCGTAACTTTCGTTGCTTATATCTACCAAAAGTTGATTTATCAAACAATCAACTAATTGGTATCAACAGTTAACATCATTTGGGCTGTGTACACTCATCTTTTGGGCCGTGAAAATTCATGTTGAGTTGCTAAGATTGCTGTTGAGTTTCACACACGAATGGTTTTTTTTGTTTAAAGCCTATTTCGACTTATTTTGAGCTTTTAAACTAACTGCAGATTTGGGTTTTGTTTACTGCTCAAACCAAACTTGATAGTTATTTTGTCTATTTTTAATTCGTGTGTCATTTTTTTTTCTTTGGTGTTTCATCTAAAACAAATACTAGCTTGTGTTAACAAATATTGGTGGCCTAGTATTGGGATTATCAAACAGTACCACACATTTTTTCTTATCAGTTTATTATTTATCTCGTTTTAAGCTTTAGGCGTATGGTTGGTTTGGCTTAGTTGTGTGTTTCTCTTCTTAAAAGGCTTGTATTTTTTTAGTCAAAACCATTTGAGTAAATTGCAAAAATGGTCCTTGTGGTTTGGCCAAATTGCAGATTTGGTTCGTCGAATTTTGAAATTGCAAAAACCATTCGTATTTTGAAGTTTTGGTTCCACTTTTGGTCCTTCGTCGAAATTAAATGACTAAAATACCCTCGTCTCAACCACTGTGTGACGCGTATTAGGGAGGGGTATTTTAGTCATTTTAGTTCGTACAAGGACCAAAAGTGGAACAAAACCCTCAAAATACGGACTGTTTTTGCAATTTCAAAATTCGACGAACCAAATCTGCAATTTGGCCAAACCACAAGGACCATTTTTGCAATTTACTCAAGCAATTTCTAGCCTATTATGATACAGCTTATTTGCGATTGTTTATAACTCATTTTCACAACAAAAAGCTTATCACTTTCTTAGTTAAAATCTGTTATAGCTTATTTGGGATTATTTCTATTTAGCTTATCTTTTATATTTTTTTCTTTTCCTTTCATAGCTTATTCCTCCATAAGTTTGGTTACTATTTTCTTGGGCTGTTATAGTGATAATCATGGGCTAAATGTTATTTTTAACAACTCACTGCCTACTTTGAATTTGTGATTACTTACTTTGAGTTTTTATGGACAAAAACGTGGCTAAGGTTTATTATTATTTTTAGCTTTCTTTGTCATTTCAATAGCAGCTTTGTTGTCAAAAAGCTTTACATATGGCTTATTCGGTTGAAACAAGTTGTTTACAAGTTTATTTTTGGCTAATTTGTCTCGTGTCATCTTTCTAGCTTATTTTTCTTATTTCGGTGTGTTTGATTATTTTTCGTTAAAAGCTTTGATATTTATGTGTCAAAAACTAGAGTAGCTTATTTGAGCCTTATTTTAGCAGCTTATTAAGGGCTTATTCAGCTCAAAAGAAAGAAAAATAAGCCGTAGCAAAAGTAAGCTTATTCAAATGGTGTTCTTCATTGCGATTTAAGGAGGATTCTTGATTGTGGTTTGTCAAGTATTTACATGATTAGTTTAAGTTGAAAACGACTTGTGGTCCTTGTTTTAGTCTTGTAGTAGTTTTTGGCAAACAGGTACTTTGCGTTTTGACAAATGGTCCCCCCCAAGAGCTGCGTTTTAGTGTTGCGTTTTGATCACTGAAGACCAATTATCAAGTAAATAGAAACGTTATGCTGTCCAAATCTCAAAAAACATTGCGTTTTGAATAGCAAGAAAAGGATTGCGTTTTGTTGGGTGAACAATACCACATCATAGGCAGTCAATATGTTTAAGAAATAATGAGGACGAGTTATACGTTAACAAACTAGGGCGATTTATTCCACACAAAAAACAACTAAGCAAGTTATACTAAAGCATATTAAGAACAACGTGCTCATTCGTACTCATTCGTGTTGTTCCAGTTTTACGGGTTCGAGTTTCGGTTGCTCACGGGTCGTCTAACCTATACCATTACGATCGCGGTCCTTCTACGATCCTCGTGATATATTTACTTTTGATCATCGATAACCGCACGAGTCCGCAACAACAGAATTACGATCGTGTATGTTTTAATAGTTTTGGAACGAAGAAGACATACACGTGCATGATAATAATTTTTTAATATAATTTAAAATTTTCAAATTTTCACTTTTAATCTTTTTATTTTCAAAAGGTTACACTTTTAACCTTACTTTATTAATAACTTTAACTTTAGCCCTTAGATAAATAAACATTTTTATTATTAACCCTTAGTTAATAAATAGTTTACTATTAGTCCTCACTTTTAAAATCATTTCATTTGTAGTCCTTAAGGTTTATTACAATTTAAAGTTTAACCTTTTATTTTACATCATTTTCATTGTTAACCTTATTTTTTCAACTCTTTTCATTTTAGTTCTTTATTTTTCAAATTTTATACTTCTTTTAATTTTTAACTTTTAGCCCTTTCGTTGTAAGAAATTTCACCGTTCGACCTTTAGCTCATAAATCGGTAACAAAAGTTCCAATACTTCAGATACGACAACGATTTCACCAACAACAATTAATCATTATTTCACGATTTCTTCTTGATTTAGTAAAATCCCGTAAAAGATTATTCTTTTATCGGTTTAAGCCATAGATCTGTAAAATCCCGTGAACGTTAATTGATTCATCATAACCACAACAAAATCACTTAATCTACTTAATATCCTCAATTTAATCTCACACATCGAATTTCAATGGAATCTTCAAATTCAAAAGAGAGAGAGCTGCATGTTAGAAACATAATTTCATAGTCTAACAAG
>BQNB010107247.1:0-23210 GCA_026074375.1 Tanacetum coccineum | reverse complement strand
TGTTCATGTTCGTTCGTTAAGAAAATAAGATTGTTCATCTTTGTTCATTAATGTGTTAAAAAACATAAATTTGTTAATACAAACAATGTCTAAAAACGTTATTTATATTTTTCGACCTCTCTAATTTTTGAAGATGACAAAATGTAAAAACGTTTACGATAAAAATAAACGTTTACATGTTATTAATCGTAAACTTTCATTTCGACATAAATCACTTAAGGTATGTATCAACAAATTATTAAACATGACTAGTGATCAAGAAAATATTTTTTCTTAAACATTACATTTCTACAAAAGTATTTTTACAAAAATAAAAATATACAAAATATTTTATTTATTGAAGAAACGTTTTATTTAAATACAAAAATTCAAATCGGGGTTTCCCCCCCAAAAAAAACCTTCTACACTATATTTAACCTTCTCCACTAAAAGACAAAAATGGTTGCGTCTACCTAGGGGCGGCCCACTGATAGGCAGAACGCCTCCCAGATATATATGGGACCGCCTCCAGGAGACGTTACCATTTTGTGACTATAAATACTACACTATTTCTTGCCCTTTTTCAGACCTCTTTGCAAAGATTTTTTAGATCTCTTTCTCTCACTAAAATCCTTTTTCTCTTTCTAAAACTCTTGATCACTAACTAAGCTTAATCTTATTTCAAGTGATCCAATCTCATCTTCTTCTTCCTTCTATCAAGTGCAAGAGAAGAACATTCGTATTCGCCAAGAAACGAAGTGTCATAGATTAGTCAATTTCATCTATCTTCTTTTAGATTAAAACCTCTATTTTCTTGATCTTGTGTGATTGTGTAAATCCGAAAGTGTTGGTTGTGTATTGGTTAGTATTTTAGTCCTCAAAATACATTAGTGAAGTGGTAGATTGGTTCTAGCTAAGATTAGGACTCGACATTTAGCTTAGTGTCAGAAAACAATATAAGCGACGTGTAAACGGTTTTCTCCGCCTAAAGAGAGCTTGTTGACATGGTGAAATCTCGAGTCGGATACTCGGGGAGTGAAGTAGGGTGAAGAGGAGCTTCATAGCCGAACCACTATAAATCTCGGTGTTGTGGTTTGATTGTTCTATCTCTTATCTCTTATCTTTTATTTACACTTCATACTTATTATTTGCATTGTGATTGTACTACAAGTAGTTAGATATATTGGTTGTTCATATCGTTGGTTGATCTAGCATATAGTCCATTCTAGCATTTTTACAAGCAAAGTTTTAAAACGTTAATTAACCGGTAAACTATTCAACCTCTCCTCTTCTTCTAGCTTGCATAATTGGTATCAGGAGAAAAGTCACTCAAGATTTTTAAAATATATTATATTTTAAAGCTTGGATCGATTTATGGATTCCGACAAATATCTAGAAGGGCAATATATGCAAAGACCACCACTCTTTGAAAGCGACAATTTTATTTATTGGAAAAATAGATTCAAAACTTATGTGAAATCAAAAGATCTTAATTTTTGGCATGTTATTACTAGCGGTTATTTTAAACCCATTCAAAATAATTCGAAAACTAAAATAGATGAGGTTGTCCTTTTTTAAAACAAGATGATGATCTTAAGGAAAAGACTTGCGAAAAATAAAATAACGAGCTAATGGTTATTGACATCGCTTTGCCTAGAATATAATATGAAAGATTTTCATGTGTTATTACGATTAAAAAAAATTGAAACTTTTTTAATCACCCATCAATGAATAGCCAAAGTCAAAAGATAACAGATTAACCTTTGGTACAAAATATGATATTCGTCATTTGATGACAAATCAATAGATAGTGCTTTTGATAGAGTTAATACATATTTAAAATTTTTTTTTTACTAGTTTTAAAAGCTCTCATGAAGGCTTACTCTAGCATGGAACTATGTTAGGATGTTTATTAGAGCTCTACATCTAAATGAAGAGCAAAGGTCATGGCGATCGAAGAGTCGAAAGAATTGACGTCACTATCACTTGATGAACACATTGGGAACCTCAAAGTTTACAAGATGATCATCAAGAAAGATTCCAAAATAGTCAAAGCTAAAGGAGAAAGAAAATCTCTTGCTTTAAAGGCTAAGAAGGAATCTAGTGATGAAGAAAGTTTGACTTTCAAAAGTGAAGACGAAGAGTATGCCATGGCGGTTAAAGTCTTCAAGAAGTTCTTTAAAAGAAGAGGTAGGTTCGTAAGACAACCAAGGAATGAAAAAAAGACATTCTAAAGAAGCCGCGATGACAAGAACGACAAAAGTGATAGGAAGTGCTTTAGATGCGAAGATCCAAATCATCTTACCGAAGAATGTCCGAAACCACTGAATGACAAGAACCAAAGAGCATTCATCGGAGGTTCTTGGAGTGATAGCGGCAGGGAAGATGATGAAAAGACTAGAGACGAAACATGTCTCATGGCTCAAGCATCTAGCGAGGTACGTTCCGAATCCTCTTACTTTAGTGATGAAAATTCATCAATAGATGACTTTATTTTAGATAGTTAGTATAATAAATTATGCAAGATGAGTCTAAAAATAATCACCAAGAACAAAGGTTTAAAAGCCATTAGAAATACTTTAGAAAATAAACTTAGTGATTTAAAAGATAAGTTGTCTAAACTCGAGAAAAACAAGGGAGTTGATCTCGAATGTACAAAGTGTCAAATACTTAAAATCGACAACGAAAAACTTAAAGAGGAAGCTTTTAATCTAACACAATTTCAAAAGTTTACACATTCTCTAAATGAAATGTTGAGTCATCAAAAACCCTCCAGAGATAAATCGGGTATAGGGTTTAATTCATTTGAAGCATCAACAAGCGGGATTAGGGAAACAAAATTTGTGAAATCTCAAAATGAGACGTCTTAGTGTGGCGGTCCTCCAAATGCTGATGGCGGCCCCCATAATGAACAGACGGCCCTAAAGCAATTAAGGGACCGCATGTCTGTTCACCAGAAACTAAAAAATATGTTTCTTTTCAAAAATCTATTTTGGGTCCTAGACCAAAATATATAATGGTAAATAACGTTAAAATTCCCGTTGCTAGTGATGATGAAGTTAAACGGTTTTACACAATCATTAAAACCCAGAGTTGGATTTTCTAAACCAAACTTTAGGTCAAAAACTCCACGTCCAAGGAGAATTAATAATTCTTATCCTCGTTCTAAAACACCACAACCAAAAAGAAATGTTGGTCGACAAAATCGACCTCATGGATTTCCTGTAACTTGGAATATCTTCCAAGTTTCAAAGTTACATGCAATGGGGAATGTGAAATCCATTTCCACATCCCAATCAAATACAACAAATGCAAGGGATGGTTAGTACTAAAAACTTTGGACCTATGAGATATTGGGGACCAAATGTTTGATTTATTGTGTTATATAAATAGATATGCCTTGGAGTTGACTAGGAACCTGATGAGTGGGTAAAAGACAGTGGATGCTCTAAACACATGACGGGTAACCGAAAGCTCTTCTCAACCTACAAGGCATACAATGGAGGTAACGTCATTTATGGTAGTAATCTACGCGGTAACATCATTGACAAAGGTATGATCTCTCATAGCTCACTTAAAATTGCAAATGTAGAGCATATAGATAACTTAGGATTTAATTTGCTAAGTGTAGGTCAAATATATGATAGTAAGTGTAAGGTTATATTTTTTGAAAATGATAGCGAAATTGTTAAGGATTGTAAAGTTATAGGTAGAGGTATTAGGAAAAGAGGCTTATATGTGATGAAATTAGAAAAGAAGCCTAAAGACAAAAAAATTCTTGCAACGATTGATAAGAACTCCACTTTGTGGCATATGAGATTAGGTCATGCTAATATGCGTCTAATTCAATCGTTAGCATCTAAGGAACTAGTTAGGAATTTACCTAAGCTTAAGTTTGATCAACATTTTTGTGATGCTTGCAAAATTGGAAAACAAGCTCACGCTAGTCACAAAGCTAAGAATTTAGTCTCAACGACTAAATGCTTAGAACTTCTCCATATGTATCTCTTCAATCCATCCACCGTACGGAGTTATGGTGGAAACCTCTACACCTTAGTAATAGTAGACGATAATTATAGGTATACATGGGCAAGATTCCTTAAAACCAAAACCGAAGCCTTTGAAAAATTTGAAATATTTAGTAAGAAAATACAAAACCAACTAGGATGTTTAATAGTGTCAATTAGGACGGACCATAGTAGAGAATTTCATAATGAAGTGTAATTTGGAGAGTTTTGTAATGCCAATGGTAGGACACATAACTTCTCAGCTCCACGCACTCTACAAATAAATGGCGTGGTAGAAAGGAAAGTAGGACACTACAAGAAACAAGTAAAACCATGTTAAATGAACAATCGTTACCATAAAAGTTTTGGTGTAACGCCGTAGATACTTTAACCAAATCCTAATTAGACCCATATTAGGCTAAACACCTTATGAACACTTGAGAGGTAGGAAATCTACTCTTGATTACTTAAAAGTATTTAGAAGTAAGTGCTTCATTCTAAACACCAAAGATTACCTCACCAAGTTTGACCCGAAGTCATACGAAGGTGTCTTCCTAGGTTACTCTCAAAATAGTAAATCCTGCATCATCATAAATAAACACACCATGAAAATTAAAGAATCACTCAACATGACATTCGATGAAACTCCTCCACCATCTAAAACATCACCCATGGTGGATGATAACTTAGATGAAGAAGAAGCAATTAAGGTTATCGAAAATAAAAACCTAGAGAATGACATTGATGATGAAACTTTAAAAGTTGACGAAATTGTCAACATTAAAGAATTTAAGAACCATCAATTAGAAAATGTCATAGGAAACCTTAACCAACGAAATCTTAGGTCTCAAGCCCAAAACCAAAGTAATTTCTTTTGTTTTATATCATATATAGAACCTACGAATGTGAATGAAGCCTTAAAGGATGAAAGTTGGATAATCGTTATGAAAAAAGAATTAAATCAATTAATTGCAAATGATGTTTGGGAATTAGTACCATATCCTAAGAGTACGACAATCATAGGAACTAAGTGGGTGTATAGAAATAAGTTAGAGGATAACGGTGTTGTATCTCGTAATAAGGCTAGATTAGTCGCCCAAAGATATAATCAACAAGAGGGCATCGATTATGATGAAACTTATGCCCCTGCTCTGTAGCTAGATTATAGTCTAGTTAGATTTTATTAGCCCTATATTGTGCCTTAGATTTTAAACTGTCAAAGGACGTAAAAATGCATTCTAATGGGTTTTATACAATGAGGAGGTATACGTGGCACTACCTCTCCAGATTCATTGATTTCAAAAAAACCCTAATCACATGTTTATAAACGCAAGAAACTTTGTAGGTGTAAACAAACCTAAGCTTGGGTAATGATAGCATTACAAACTTTCTATTAAACGTGAATATAACAAGAGAAATGGGTAGATAACACCCCTTTTTTACCAAAGACGAAAAAATTCAAATATCAACAGTGTTTAAATATATATCAACAGCCGATTATATTCCGGTTCGACTTGTCAAAAAATATGTGTGATTGAATTTGCCAAGATCAATCATGATGAGGTTCGAAGATGAGCATGATGGTGAACTAACTTCTTCCTAGATTACAAATAAAATAAATCGATGATGGCATATTCTTTAATCAATCTAAATATATTAAAGAAATGCTTAAGAAATTTGGCTTAGAAGATTCTAAACCAATGAAAACACCCATGTCCTCGGATACGAAACTCATGAAAAATGAAGAATGTGAGTCGGTAGATAATACACGTATCGAGGCATGATAGGTAGCTTATTATACCTAACGACAAGTAGGCCCGATATCATGTTTAGTGTTTGCCTTTGTGCACGCTTCCAAGAGGATCCCAAAACCTCTCATCTTGAAGTGGTTAAGCGTATCTTTTGATACATTAAAGGCACTATGCACTTAGAATTATGGTGTCATAAGGAGACCGGCATAGAAACCATAGTATATGCCGACTCTGATCATGCGGGAGATTATGTGGACCGAAAAAGCACTAACGGTATTTGTACGTTCGTAGGATGTTGTCTAACATCGTAGTTCTCAAAGAAACAAACCACTCTTGCTATATCCACGCCCAAAGCCGAATACCTAAGTGCCGGAAAGGCATGTCAACAAGCACTATGGATGAAACAAGCTCTCATCGACTACGAAATTTGACTCGACGATGTCCCGATCATGTGCGACAATAAAGGCGCGATTGACCTAAGCAAAAACCCGGCGTAACACTCGCGGACTAAACACATCAAAATTCGTCACCATTTTCTTTGAGACAATGCCAAAAAAGGACATATCTCCATCGAAAAAGTCTCGTCCGAAGATAACATCGCCTACATTCTCACTTAGCCTCTTAAACATGAATTGTTTAATTTTCTTCGTCTTGGTTTAGGAATGATGGAACATATTTCGTAAATCGTTCTCTTCTTGTATTCTAGTCTCAATTCTAGTCGTCGTTCCATTCCGTGTCGTGAAAACTTAATTATTTCATCCGAAATATTTAAGCATTTTTAATTGGCGAAATGCAAATTAAAATGTCACTCCTTCCGAAAACTTGGTCCAAAACACCTCTACTGGAGGCGCCCCATGATTAAATCAGGCGGCCCTCATATCAATATGGGACCGCCACTAGTTAAACATATCATGTATGCACATCATTTTTGTTAAATACAAAAACAAACACCCTTTTCTCTGCACAACCAGCGACGAACACAACCAAAACCCACCAAAAACTCAAAATCAACCACTAAAACTACAATTAAGGTAAAAGTAACATTAATAATCAATCCTAACATCATAAAAACTATCAATTGTAAGTCATTCCATCAATTTTCTTCTTAATTAATGTCCAAGGTTCAATTGAACATAAAACAAAAAATTAGGGTTTTTCATTTTTCTTTTCTTTATGTGCAATTAAGACTATATTAACAAAATATATAACTAATATGCTTCCCGTAGACTTGGGATCTGCATATTTGAGTGTGCTTGATAAAAAAATTTGACATGAACAAAACCCCAATTTCTTTTGAATTTCTTCACGTTATGAACATCACAAAAATATTTTAATGCATTGTCAATACACTCTAAAAACGTTTGTGCATTCATGCATAATGAACTCACAACCATTGATCGAGATCTATAATTGATATATATCTTCGACGCGTTTAGATGAGAGAAAGTAAACAACGGAGTGTTCGGGTTAACTCATAGGTTTTGTTTTAGAGTCGAGTTAATTGAAACTCTACATTGGTTGCATATAGGCACACACTAGGCATAATTTTTCATAATAATACAATTACACAAATAACAAAATTACGTATCTATTAAATTTCTGTGTGTAGGTAGCAATGCCTCATGTAACTGCATCCGACCAAACAAACACTAGCATCTATATCCTAACAATTTCCAATGAATTTACTCTACCTTTAAAACATAAAACCGTCTTATTCATGAAGGTCGGGTTGTGCACCCCGAATTTGATGATATGATCTATCTCAATTCTATGTTTGGGTTCAATTGTCTTCTCACAATAAGTGAGCAAATCGTTCCTCATTTTATTCTTGAGTTCTATAGTCAACTCCGTCTTGGTTACAATTCTGAAGGTCAAACGTTAGTCGAGTTCGTCATCCAAAACGGATTCTTTTCTCTTACTCTCGAAGAATTCGGTCAAATTCTTCGTATTCCTTTCGAATGTCAATGCTCATTTTCTAAAAAGTGGTCACTTGACTACTTGGAGTTTAGTTCTCCCTCGGGCGGTCTCTATCAAACCACCCCTCCTACTTCTGATGAAATAAACTTTATGTTTAAGTTGAAAGAGAGGAACCACTAACTCGTATCCGTCATGATAAAGTCACTGATGTCGAGGAAAATCATATTTTAACTTGTGAAATCACACCAATTATGAAGAGTTAGGTCGACATAATTCGTGAAAATGTTTTATGTCTTGGTGGTAACCGGGATCATGTTCCGACATGTCTTTGTCATATGCTCTATTGTATTGTTACTTTCAAACCATACAATCTTGCATTCTTCGTTGCTAAACGAATAGAGTTGGTAACTAAACAACCTTGGTTAATTTACCTTATGGTATGTTATTGACTCGCTTGTTTAGTTATGTCATGTCAAATATAACACCCCCATTTTTGACATATAGCAGCGGAAGCTAATCTGGGGTATTATTTTATAGTACAACAGTCATAATCATAGAAAATGACTCAAAAGAGACGTTTTTAAAAGATAAGTTATCATTTATTATTTCATCAGAGTTTTTACAAACAGAGGTCCTAAAATCTACATGAAAACATAAAGTTTGAATGATAACAGTTTAGCCATCTTCACGTCCGTGCCACTCCGTGCCATAAGATGTTCAGTTACCTGAGATAAAAATGCTAAAAAGGTCAACACAATGGTTGAGTGAAATTCATAGGTTTATAATAAATAGTGTGAATACAAGTCATCATAAGAGTGGGTTACGTTGTTATACACCCATAAGTGTAATAATAACAATGAGTACAATTATTATGGAAAACAGTATTATTGCGTCTAAGCTCATGGAACCAAGGCCTTGAGGAAAGGACTTAGGCAATAATATATGAGACAGTTGGAAAAACATTTTATGGTTTAAGCATGTATCCCTCTCATGAGTTTATGAAATATTAAAGAGATTTAAAAGTGAGGCTATGAACTCACCTTAATAGTATAGGGAAATCTGATTGATGGCAAAAGTTTGTCAAGTGAAAGTAATGGCTTCGTCACGCACTCAAGTCTTAGTGTGATAGTTTATGTTTCAAAACTTCATAAAGTTTAACGTATATCTTTGATTTATTAAATTATAGAAATATTGTATCGCTGTTCGGGCTATCATAATCCAGAGGCCATGTAGTATCGTTTGAGGAGCCAGGGCACTTTAAATCATAAACCCAGAAAACTCGTCATAACGAAAACTCAAATGAAACCCTTCATATGATTATGGTTTAGGGTTTAGTTTTAAGTTTTAGGGTTTATGATTATGGTTTAGGGTTTAGTTTTATGTTTTAGGGCTTAGTTTTAGGGCTTAGTTTTAGGTTTAAAGTGAAATTAGGGTTTTAGGGTTTAGGGTTTTAGATTAGGGTTTTAGATGACTTACGGTTTAAGTTTAGGGTTGAGGAGTCATGCATTAAGTGTTTGTACCTTGTGTTAAAGTGGTGGTAAGAAACCAAAGTGATTTAGGAGGTAAAATGACCTAGTTTGACTTTCTTGTATTATTGACTTATACATTGAGCTTTAGAAAGTTGTAACTTAATTCAGAAGGGAAAAGATATTCAAATGTTGTGTATTAATACTTGTACACATGTTTTAAAGGCTTTTACATTCATTTTATATGTATACATTACATATAATTAGGATTTTGATGTAAACGTTAACGTTTAATGCTTGTTTTGATATAACGTTTTGAAAAATACGTTAAATGGATAATGTACTTGGTAAAAATGATATTAAGATATAGACTTGACAAATTAGGATGTTTACATGATATAAACATAGATAGAGATGGCATTGGTAGAGGTTGCGTGGCTCGTTTACTTTAGATATACAAGTTACGTTGCATAATGAGATAAAGCAAAAATTTCCGTGTATAAATATGATATATATATAATAGATGGATATTGCAGTGCATCTAATTTAATAGATGGATATTTACATTGATGAAAATTACGGGTTGGTGTTTGAAAACAAATGTAGATTTTTGGCACGAATTTGATCTTCGCATTCCCATGTAAATTCTGGTCCTCTTTTAGAGTTCCATCTTACTTTGATTATAGGAATACGACTTTGTTTCAGTTGCTTGACTTCTTGATCCATAATCTCCACTGGTTCTTCTACAAAGTTGAGTTTGTCATCAAGTCGAAGCTCTTTCATTGGAATGACATGGGATTCATCAGATAAGCATTTCTTTAGATTAGAAATGTGGAAAGTATTGTGGACATTACTGAGCTCTTTAGGAAGCTCTAGTTTGTATGCCACTGGACTGACTCTTTTAAGAATTTTAAATGGTCCAATGTACCGAGGGTTAAGCTTTCCTCGCTTTCCAAAACGAATGACACCTTTTCAAGGTGACACTTTTAACATAACATGATCTCCAACTTAAAATTCTAAGGGCTTTCGTCTTATATTGGCATAACTTCTCTGTCTGTCTTTTACAGCTTGCAAGCGTTGTTGAATTTGCACTATCTTTTTAGTGGTTTCATTTATTATTTCTGGTCCTGTAAGTTGAACATCTCCAACTTCGGCCCAGCAAACAGGTGATCTGCACTTTCAACCATAAAATGCCTCAAATGGTGTTGCCTTGATACTGGCATGGTAACTGTTATTTTATGAGAATTATGACAATGGTAAGTGTCTTTCCTATCCTTTTCCAAAATCTATAACACAGGCTCGAAGCATGTCTTTGAGTGTTTGGATGGTTCTTTAACTTTGTCCCTCAGTTTTAGGATGATATGCCGTACTCATGTCTAATTACGTACTCAAAGCACTTTGTAATGATTTCCAGAATCTGGATGTGAAATGACTATCACGATTCGAGATGATAGATATTGGCACTCTATGCCAGGAGACTATTTCTTTGATATATAACCTTGTAAGGGTTTCCATACTATCTGTCTCTCGGGTAGGGATGAAGTGTGCGGATTTGGTAAGGCGATCGACAATGACCCAGATTGTGTCATGTCCGTTTAATGTTTTGGGCAGTTTTGTGATGAAATCCATTGTGATTCTCTCCCATTTCCATATAGGAATCTCCGGTTGTACTAGTAAGCCAGATGACTTTTGACATTCTGCCTTAACTCTAGAACATGTTAAACATTTGCCAACATATTTAGCGATGATTGCCTTCATGTTAGGCAACCAATAGAGTTTCTTAAGATCCTGATACATCTTGTCAGAACCCGGGTGAATGGAATATTTTGATTTATGGGACTCATGCATGATCAAGTCTCTCGGATTACCAAAGAGTGGTAACCAACTTTGGTTCTTAATACAATGAGTTCTATTAGGACGTATTTCAAATGCTTTATCCATTCCTCACAAGTTTTTAGCCTTGATGTTTTCTTCTTTGAGTGCTTCGGTTTAAGCTTTAAGAATTTATGAGGGTAAGTTTAGATGAATGGTCATAACTAATGATCTAACTCAGAGTGGTTTGATTCGTTCCTTCTGGCTTAAGGAATCTGCTACAACATTTGCCTTTCCAGGATGGTAGCGAATTTCACAATCGTAATCTGCAAGCAATTCTAACCAACGCGCTGGTTCATCTACAAAGTTGAGTTTGTCATCCACAGTCAGCTGCTTTCATTGGAATGACAAGGGATTTCGCACAGATAAGCATTTCATTAGATTAGAAACGTGGTAAAAGTACTGTATACATAACTACACAGCACTTCATGTAGCCTGCTAGTATATAAGCCACTGAGGCCCAATCGGTTTTTAAGGATTTTTAATGTCCAATGTACCGGGGGTTAAGCTTTCCTCGCTTTCCAAAATGAATGATACCTTTACGAGGTGATACTTTTAACATAACACGATCTCCAACTTGAAATTCTAAAGGCTTTCGCCTTACATTGGCGTAACTTCTTTGCCGATCTCTTGCAGCTTGCAAGCGTTGTCGAATTTGCACTATCTTTTAGTTTTGTTCATGGATTATTTTCTGGTCCTTGTAAGTTGAACATCCTCTAACTATTGGCCCGCAAACAGGTGAGATGCACTTTCCGACCAAAAAGTGCCTCAAATGGTGCCTAGCCTTGATAATAGCATATAACTGTTATTGTAGAGAATTCAACAATGGTAAGTGCTTTCCATCCTTTTTCCAAAATCTATAACACATTGCTCGAAGCATGTCTTCGAGTTTTGGATGTTTCTTTCACTATGTCCATCAGTTTCAGGATGAATGTCGTACTCATATCTAATTGGAGTACCCAAAGCACTTTGTAAATGATTTCAAGAATCTGGAAGTGAAATGACTGTCACGAGCCGAGATGATAGCATATTGGCACGCCATTGCCGTGAACTATTCTTTGCGATGTATAACCTTTGTTAAAGGGTTTTCCATACCTACTGTCTCTCGGGTAGGGATGAAGTGTGCGGATTTGGTAAGGCGGCCGACAATGATCCAGATTGTGTCATGTCCGTTTGATGTTTTGGGCAGTTTTGTGATGAAATCCATTGTGATTCTTTCCCACTTCCACATAGGAATATCCGGTTGTACCTGTAAGCCGGATGACTTTTGACATTCTGCCTTAACTCTAGAACATGTTAACCATTTGCCAACATATTCAGCGATGATTGCCTTCATGTTAGGCTACCAATAAAGTTTCTTAAGATCTTGATACATCTTGTCAGAACCCGGGTGAATGGAATATTTTGATTTATGGGACTCATGCATGATTAAGTCTCTCAGATTACCAAAGAGTGTAACCAACTTCGTTCTAGATACAACGAGTCCATCAGGACGTATTTCAAAAGCTTTAATCCTTTCCTCGTAAGTTTTCATGCCTTGATGTTTTCTTCCTTAGTGCTACATTTGAGCTTTAATAATTTGTGAGGGGGTAAGTTTGGATGAAAGGTCAAACTATGATACTAACTCGGAGGGTTTGATTTGTCCTTTCGCCTTAAGGCATCTGCTACAACATTGTCCTTTCCCGGATGGTAGCGAATTTCACAACGTAATCTGCAAGCAATTCTAACCAACGGCATTGTCTTATGTTCAACTCTTTCTGATCAAGGATATGCTGAAGACTTTTATGATTAATGAACACAGTACACTTTGTACCGTATAGGTAGTGTCTCCAAATTTTAAGAGCGAACACTACTGCTCCTAATTCGAGATCATGAAGTGTAATCGGTTTTCTTGTATTAGGCTTAAGTTGGTCGGGATGCAATATGCAATAACCTTCTCTCTTTGCATTAACACCGCTCTCAGACCTTGATGGGATGCATCACAGTAAACAACAAAATTGTCATTTCCTTATGGTAATGCTAAGATTAGAGCTTCACGTAGCTTCTATTTTTGCAGTTGGAAAGCCGACTCTTGATCTTCGTCCCAGATATACTTCTTGTTTTTCTGGGTTAATTCAGTCAAAGACTTTGCAATCTTCGAGAAATCTTTGATAAATCTCTGATAATAGCCGGTAAGTCCTAAGAATTGACGTATTTCTATGGGTGTAGTAGGAGATGCCCAATTCTTAAAATGCTTCAATCTTGGCAGGGTCAACATGAAGTCCTTGACTATCAATTAAGTGTCTAAGAAATTGCATGATATGAATCCAAAAATCACACTTGGCATACAACTTCTCTTTCTTGAGTAATTCTTAGGATTCATTTCTCAATAACTTTCATGCTTTCTTTTGTTACGAGAGTAGATGAGAATATCATTGATGAACACTATCACAAATTTATCCAAGTATGGTTTACACACACGATTCATGAGATCCATGAATACAGCAGGCGCGTTAGTTAAACCAAATAGCATCACTTGAAATTCATAATGTCCGTATCTTTATCTGAAAGCAATCTTGGGAATATCTTCATCCCTGACTCTCAGTTGATGATAACCTGATCTCAAGTCGATCTTTGAGTAAACACTCAAACCTTGAAGTTGGTCAAATAAGTCATCGATCCTGGGTAAGTGGGTAACGATTCTTTCACGGTAATTTGTTCACCCCGTAATCGATACACATTTCTTACAGATCCCGTCTTTCTTTTTAACAAATAAGACATGGAACTCCCCAAAGTGAAGTACTTGGTCGAATAAAACCTCAGTCTGTCAACTCTTGAAGTTGGTTAGATAGTTCTTGCAATTCTGAAGGAGCTAATCTATAAGGTGCTTGGGCTACAGGTGCCGCTTCTAGAATTAGATTAATTTGAAATTCTACTTGATGAACGAGAGGAAGGCCAGGTAGATCTTCAAGAAAAACTTCCGGGAATTCTCTGACTACCGGTATGTCTTCTAGTCGTTTCTCGTCCGACTTCTTTTCCATTATTTGGGCTACGAAAACTTGACATCCCCTGGATATATACCTTTCGGTTTTTATACAGGATATGAGATTTAGTCGGGTTTTACTTTGGTCACCTCGAATGATTAATGTTTCACCGTCGATGGGAATGTGGACGACTTTCTCATCACAGATGATCCTAACATGATACTTGGATAACCAATCCATACCAATGACGACGTCAAAACTACTGAGTTTAATCGGCATAAGATCAATTGAAAGGTTGGAATTAACAAGGTCATGATTGCACCTGAATAACTGTGGTTATGCTTCCTAATTTTTTGTCATCCATTTCGATATCGTAAAATGTTATCTATTGTATGGGAGTGAATATTTAGCTAGATGCAGAAGATATTAGACTAAGCTTTTATCGGCTCTAAAATCAAATAATACTCTAGCTAGATGTATTTTTAGAAGAAACATACTGAGACTACGTTCGGCCTTGATGAGGTTTTTCTATCCCTTAGCATTAGGCTCTTCCCTGGAGCAGTTGATGTATTGGTGGTCTATTTGACACTGATTTGGATACATTCCCTTTCTCTCCACAGGCATATCAAGAAACTGCTCACAGTAGCAGATTACTTCCAGTGGCTGGCCCTTTGTTTCTATAGTTCTTGGTCAGATGGCCCACCTTGTTTCAAGTATTACACTTAACAGTGCAAGGTCCTGTGTGATGCAGAGTGCATTTCTTACACAAGGGATAGTTTCCAGTATACCTATTATTTTCAGTTGGGGTGGCAACATAAGCCCTGAAGGTTTCATGTCTTCTATTCTATTGTGGTTTTTTTTGGGTAAAGGGTTACCCCGGTAAATTGTATTAATCACAGAAAAGTTAAGTACAATAGAATGTAGCTGAGATGCTACATTAACCTCAAGCAATAGCTTGAACTTCTAAGGAATCAAAAGAGACATGCCTCTAATGTTCTGTTGTGGTTGGTGATTATTGTAGCGGTTGTTGGTGTTGGTGTTATGGTAGTTGTTGTTGTTGAAAGTTATTCTTTCGTCAAACTTTCGTTTGTGATCACTTGATACTTGCACCGGAGTGTGCTTTGTTACCTGATCCATTAGCCTCTGGGCTATTTTAATGGCTTCTTCTAGAGTTTAAGGTTTAGAGGCGGTAACATTCCCTTCAATACTTCGAGGAAATCCCCCGATGAAAACCTCTATCATTTTCTCAGAATCTGGCACCATAGTAGGACACAAGGTTGACAATTCCTGGAATCTCTCACATATGTCTTGAATCATTCCCCTTCATAGTCTGAATGGTAAAATTCGTCTTCCATCTTCCTAGACATTAGTTCCGGCAAACATATTTCTTTATAAAAAACTTCTTGAATTCAACACAGGTAATCTTGTAAGCTTCTCTATCCGCAAAGGTGGGCAAAATAATTCCAACCCAGAATTAGAGCTTCTTCAGTAAAGTACCAGTAGACAAACATCCCTGCAGTCTCGGTATTTGCTACAAGAAAACACTGATTCAGTTGAAATCACATTTGGAGAATTTGGCATATAATTTCTCCTTTCTGAGTAATTCTAAGATTATTCTCAGATGATTTACGTGCTCTTCTTTGTTACGAGAGTAGATAAGAATATCATCGATAAAAACTATTACAAATTTATCTAAGTATGGTTTCCACACATGGTTCATGAGATCCATGAATACTGCAGGTGTGTTAGTTAAAACAATTGGCATCACTTGAAATTCATAGTGTCCGTATCTTGTTCTGAAAGCAGTCTTAGGAATATCTTTATTCCTGACTCTTAGTTGATGATAACCTGATCTTAAGTCGATCTTCGACTAAACACTCAAACCTTGAAGTTGGTCAAATAAGTCATCGATCCAGGGTAATGGGTAACGATTCTTTACGGTAAGTTTATTCAACTCTCGGTGATCGATACACATTCTGAAAGATCTGTGTTTCTTTTTAACAAATAAGACATGAGCTTCCCAAGGTGAAGTACTTAGTCGAATAAAACCCCGGTCTGCCAACTCTTGAAGTTAGTTAGATAGTTCCTGTATTTTTGAAGGAGCTAATTTATAAGGTGCTCGGGCTATAGGTGTCCCTCCTGGAATTAGATCAATTTGAAATTATACTTGACGAACGGGAGGAATGCCAGGTAGATCTTCAGGAAAAACTTCCAGGAATTCTCTCACTACCGGTATGTCTTCTAGTCGTTTCTCGTTCGACTTCTTTTCTATTATTTGTGCTACGAAAACTTGACAACCTTAGGATATATATCTTTCAGTTTTTATACAAGATATGAGATTTAGTTGGGTTTTAGTTTGGTCACCTTGGATGATCAAAGTTTCACCGTTGATGGGAATGTGGACGACTTTCTCGTCACAGATGATCCTAGCATGATACTTGGATAACTAATCCATACCAATTACGACGTCGAAACTACCGAGTTTAATCGGCATAAAATCAATTTTGAAAGGTTGGTTTAACAAGGTCATGATTGTACCCTGAATAACGGTGTTTGTGCTTACTAAGTTTTCGTCAGCCATTTTGATATCATAAAAGTTATCTATAGTTGGTTATGGCCTTGTTTCTTAGGTGACAATAATTCCTTTGGAAGAAAGAATTCTTAAAGATTAAACATTAGAGATAGCATTATAGATGAAGGCACAATAGTTGGTAGTGGAATAGGTGATTCTTTAGCATAATATGCATGCATGACCTTCTTATAGGGGTCATCATGAAAAAGTTAAAGAGTTGGTGAAGCTATTGGAACTAAACCAAATGAGTTATTTGAAGAGCTAGAATAAGTTTTTCTTAGTGAAGCTGGGACATAGTCCGGGGAAGCTAGGGTATAGTCCGGAAAGTTAAAGGAAAAAGCATCCTCAATATCAGAAGTAGGATGGTTAGGAGAAGACATCACTCTATTAAACCCTTTGAGTGTGGTAAATAACATAAGTTATATATAATAGTTATAGTTATGTCCTTTAATACTATTCGGGAGATGTTGTAGTGGACGGAGGACTTTTTGGATGGAACAAGAAAAGTAGTTATAGTTAAGATTTCAACTTTGTTATTTATAACCGTTGGCTCTGATACCAATCTTTACACACCCCATTTTGACATATATAGCTAGGGAAGCTAATATGGGGTATTTATTTCCTACGTATAACAGTCCATTTATTCATAGAAAACGAATCGTAAAGGGAGACTTTTTTGGAAAATTATAGTTTCATTCATTATTTTCATCACGTGTTTTTACAAACAGAGGTCCAAAATCTACATTAAAACATAAAGTTTGAATGATAACAGTTTAGAATCTTAAGTCCGTTGGCCATAAGATGCCTCAGTTACCTGAGATAACATGCTAAAAGGTCAACACATATGGTTGCGTGAATTCGTAGGGTTTATGGTAAATAGTTTTTGAATACAAGTCATCATAACAGTGGGGTTACGTTGTTATACACCCATAAGCTGTAATCATCTTGCATATGAGTACATTATTTTAGAAAACAGTATTATTGCCCTAAGCTTCATAACCATCGAGACCTTGAGTTAGTCAATAATCACAAGAGTAGCCCAAACGGGGTGCCTTGCCAAACACCGCTTACGTGATTAATGAAGTGCGTTTGGTTACCATAAAGTATAGGTACACCAACGGGGAGTTCAGTCCCAAATAGATCTATTCACAGCATTCACGCTTACTCTAAAAAGTAATTAACGGTTCATGATAGAGGGGTCTTAATAGCAAAAGTAAGGACTTAGGCAATAATATATCAGGATACAGTTGGAAAAACACTCGTATTCATGGTTTATAGCATGTGTCCCCTCGCAGGTTTATGAAAACATTAGAAGATTTAAAATGCAAGGCTATGAACTCACCTTAACAGGGAAAATCTTATTGATGGTAAAAGTATATCAAGTGAAAGTAATGGCCTCGTCACGCAACCTGGGGTAATATGTCATGTCTTAGTGTGATGGTTTATCTTTCAAAACTTCATGAAGTTTAACATTTGAATTATTACTTTATGGAAATATTGTATCACTGTTCGGGCCATCATAATTCAGAGGTCATGTAGTAAACGTTTGAGGAGCCAGGACACTTTAAATCATAAATCCAGCAAACTCGTCAAAATGTATACCCAAATGAAACTCCTCACATGAAGCTCCCTAGTAACGTGATACGATAAGATTTTAAGTTTCTTTAAAAGTTAATCGATGATAAATTACGTTAAATATATAACGTAATTGTTTTTATAATGCGTCGATCGATGATTAATAACGATAAATGTGTCGGGTTTTAATAAAATCGAGTCTTATAATAGTAATATATATTTTTATAATTTATATAAAGATATTATATTTTATATTTTTAAGTTTGCAAAAATGGCAATAAATACCCTTGATTTATAAACTTTTACAAATTTAGTCCTTTATATATAAAGTATATATAATTTAAACCTTTAACTTTGAAACTTGGCAAGATAGGTCCTTATAGTTATAACTTTAGGAAAATGATATTTTTAGCTCCTCTAGTTATAATTTTCAGAAAGTTACGATATATACCCCTATGCATGAAAATATTTGCAAATCAAGTCTAAAAACCATGCAAGCTTATTTTAGAGTTCCAAATGATTAGGATTCCAAATGCTATTTTCAGGTTATAGCTTATTAGAATAAGCTAAAATAAGATGTTCTAACGTAACAAAAGTTTAGAAAAGGATTTGTTAGCTAGAAAATCAAAACGGGTCATTTTTAAAAACACATGGTTTTGAGGATTCAAAGCTTCAAACAAGAGTTTAAATATGATATTAAGAGTTTTATGAACATTCTAATACAGATTATAAGTTTATGGAACAAGATCTTAGGCTTACTTGAGCTAAAATGGGTCGAAATGGGTTTTTATGACTCGTACGCCTAGTAACGACTTCAAGGGCTCCTTTTTCTTGATTCTTGGCTTCTATTCTGAGCTTAGGGACTTCACTTGATCTTTCTTGGTCTGAGTTAAGACTCCATTGTTGTATATGATGAAATTTGAGGTTTGATTGAATGGTTGTTTGAATTCGGCTATATATAGGGGTGAAAACCCTTGGTACCAAAGTTTTCTTGGTGTCTAAGGGTTAAGGGCTATAGATAGATGACTAAGGATGGCCTAGGGTGAGTATTAAGGGCTATGGAGGTGTAACTTAGCAAGGTGGAAGGTTGTGGGGGTGTATAAGGGTTCGGCTACAAAGAGGTGACAAGTTGGTGACAAGGCCAAACTTGGAGCTCAAGGGTGATGATAAAGGTGCTTGTAAGCAGCTTGGTGATGTGGTGGTGATGTCATAGAGGTGCTAGGGTGCTTGGTTAGGTTGAAAATGGGTAAAAATGAAGTAAAAAGGGTGCCGGGTTGGTTTAGGGTTTCGGGTTAGGATTTTTGGTTTTAATTCGAGTTAGGGGTTAGGGTTTAAGATAGTTTAGGGTTTAGGATTAGTTTTAGGATTAAGGTTTAGGGTTTAGTTTTAAGTTTTAGGGCTTAGTTTTAGGTTTAAAGTGAAGTTAGGGTTTTAGGGTTTCGTTTAGGGTTTAGGGTTTTAGATTAGGTTTAGGGTTTAGAAGTTATGTATTAAGTGTTTGTACCTTGTGTTAAAGTGGCGGTAAGAAACCAAAGGGATTTAGGAGGTAAAATGACCTAGTTTGACTGTCTTGTATTATTGACTTATACATTGAGCTTTAGAAAGTTATAACTTAATTCAGGAGGGAAAAGATATTCAAATGTTATGTATTGATACTTGTACACATGATTTAAAGGCTTGTACATTCATTTTATATGTATACATTACATATAATTAGGGTTTTGATGTAAACGTTAATGTTTTATGCTTGTTTTGATATAACGTTTTGAAAAGTATGTTAAATGGATAATGTGATAATGTCATTAGTAAAAAAATATTACAGATATAGACTTGACATATTATAGGATGTTTACATGATATAAAATAGATTGAGCTGGCATGGTAGAGGTTGCGTAAGCTGTTTACTTTAGAGAGCAAGCTTACGTTTGCATTATGAGATAAGCAAAAAATTTTCCCGGTATAAGGTTGGTATATATAATAGTGGTTAATATGCAGTGCATTAATTTAATGTAATAGATGGGTTTATTACATGTTGAAAATTGCGGGTTGTTATAGTCTCTTTCCTTTTAAAAGAAAAATCTCGCCGGAGATTTTGTTTTGGATGCCAGGAATGGTGTTTTGAAAACAGATGTGGATATTTGGCAAGAATTTGATCTTGCATCCCATGTAACTTCTGGTCCCTCTTTAGAGTTCAATCTTACTTTGATATATAGGTTAATTACGACTTTGTTTTAGTTGCTTGACTTTCTCAAATCACATAATTCTCCACTGGTTCCTTTTATACAAGTTGAGTTTGTCATCAAGTTAGAAGTCTTTCATTGGAAATGACATAGGGATTTTCATAATGATAAGTCCATTTCTTTAGATTAGAAACGTGGAAAGTACTGTGGACATTACTGAGCTCTTCAAGAAGCTCTAGTTTGTATGCCACTGGGCTAATCTGTTCAAGGATTTTGAATGGTCCAATGTACCGAGGGTTAAGCTTTCCTCGCTTTCCAAAACGAATGACACCTTTTCGAGGTGACACTTTTAACATAACACGATCTCCAACTTAAAATTCTAAGGGATTTCGTCTTATATTGGCATAACTTCTCTGTCGATCTTTTGCAGCTTGCAAGCGTTGTTGAATTTGCACTATCTTTTTAGTAGTATCATTGATTATTTCTAGTCCTGTAAGTTAAACATCTCCAACTTCGGCCCAGCAAACAGGTGATCAGCACTTTCAACCATAAAGTGCCTCAAATGGTGTTGCCTTGATACTGGCATGGTAACTGTTATTGTATGAGAATTCTAACAATGGTAAGTGTCTTTCCCATCCTTTTCCAAAATCTATAACACAGGCTCGAAGCTTGTCTTCGAGTGTTTGGATGGTTCTTTCACTTTGTCCATTAGTTTTAGGATGATATGTCGTACTCATGTCTAATTGCGTACCCAAAGCACTTTGTAATGATTTCCAGAATCTGGATGTGAAATGACTATCACGATTCAAGATGATAGATATTGGCACTCTATGCCGGGAGACTATTTCTTTGATATATAACCTTGTAAGGGTTTCCATACTATATGTATCTCGGGTAGGGATGAAGTGTGCGGATTTGGTAAGGCGTTCGACAATGACCCAGATTGTGTCATGTCCGTTTGATGTTTTGGGCAGTTTTGTGATGAAATCCATTGCGATTCTCTCCTATTTCCATATAGGAATCTTTGGTTGTACCAGTAAGCCAGATGGCTTCTAACATTCTGCCTTAACTCTAGAACATGTTAAACATTTGCCAATATATTCAGCGATGATTGCCTTCATGTTAGGCCACCAATAGAGTTTTTTAAGATCCTGATACATCTTGTCAGAACCCGGGTGAATGGAATATTTTGATTTATGGGACTTATGCGTGATCAAGTCTCTCAGATTACCAAAGAGTGGTAACCAGCTTTAATTCTTAATACAACAAGTTCCATCAGGACGTATTTCAAATGCTTTATCCATTCCTCGTAAGTTTTTAGCCTTGATGTTTTCTTCTTTGAGTGCTTCGGTTTGAGCTTTAAGAATTTGTGAGGGTAAGTTTGGATGAATGGTCATAACTAATGATCTAACTCGGAGTGGTTTGATTCGTTCCTTCCGGCTTAAGGCATCTGCTACAACATTTGCCTTTCCAAGATGGTAGCGAATTTCACAATCGTAATCTACAAGCAATTCTAACCAACGACGTTGTCTCATGTTCAACTCTTTCTGATCAAGGATATGCTGAAGACTTTTATGATCAGTGAACACAGTACACTTTGTACCATATAGGTAGTGTCTCCAAATTTTAAGAGCAAACACAACTGCTCCTAATTCAAGATCATGAGGTTTGAGTTGTCGGGATGCATATGCGATAACTTTCTCTCTTTGCATTAACACCATTCCCAGAATTTGATAGGATGCATCATAGTAAACAACAAAATCATCGTTTCCTTTTGGTAATGCTAAGATTGGAGCTTCACATAGCTTCTGTTTTAGTAATTGGAAAGCCGACTCTTGATCTTCGCCCCAGATATACTTCTTGTTTTTTTGGGTTAATTCAGTCAAAGACTTTGCAATCTTTGAAAAACCTTTGATGAATCTCCGGTAATAACCGGCGAGTCTTAAGAATTGACGTATTTCTGTGGGTGTAGTAGGAGATGCCCAATTCTTAACTGCTTCAATCTTGGATCCAGAAATAACATTTGGAGAACTTGGCATACAATTTCTCCTTTTTGAGTAATTCCAAGATTATTCTCAAATGATTTGCGTGCTCTTCTTTGTTACAAAAGTAGACAAAAATATCATCGATGAACACTATTTCAAATTTATCCAAGTATGGTTTACACATACGATTCATGAGATCCATGAATACAGCAGGTGCATTAGTTAAACCAAATGGCATCACTTGAAATTCATAATTTCTGTATCTTGTTCTGAAAGTAGTCTTAGGAATATCTTCATCCCTGACTCTCAGTTGATGATAACCTGATCTCAAGTCGATCTTCGAGTAAACACTCGAACCTTGAAGTTGGTCAAATAAGTCATCGATCCTGGTAATGGGTAACGATTCTTTACGGTAAGTTTATTCAACTCTCGGTAATCGATACACATTCTGAAAGATTCGTATTTCTTTTTAACAAATAAGACAGGAGCTCCCCAAGGTGAAGTACTTGGTCAGATAAAACCTCGGTCTGCCAACTCTTGAAGTTGGTTAGATAGTTCCTGCATTTCTGAAGGAGCTAATCTATAAGGTGCTCAGGCTACAGGTGTCGCTCCTGGAATTAAATCGATTTGAAATTCTACTTGATGAATGGGAGGAAGGCCAGGTAGATCTTTAGGAAAAACTTCCAGGAATTCTTTGACTACCGGTATGTCTTCTAGTCGTTTCTCGTCCGACTTCTTTTCCATTATTTGGGCTACGAAAACTTGACATCCCCTGGATATATACCTTTCGGTTTTTATATAGGGTATGAGATTTAGTCGGGTTTTACTTCGGTCACCTTGAATGATTAATGTTTCACCGTCTATGGGAGTGTGGATAACTTTCTCATCACAGATGATCCTAGCATGATACTTGGATAACCAATCCATACTAATGACGATGTCG
>BQNB010107246.1:8971-19150 GCA_026074375.1 Tanacetum coccineum | reverse complement strand
AGCATAGACGCAAGAGATATGGATACGGAGCTTTTATTGGCTCCAGAATTAAATAATACTCTAGCTAGATGTTGGTTTAGAAGGAACATACCTGTGACTACGTTCGGGTCTTGGTGAGCATACATATCCCTCAATATGTACGCTCTTCACTAGGCATTGTTGTTGGTGGTCCTTCGGCACTGATTTACATAATGCCTTTTCTCTCTACAGGCATGAAAAGTAACTGTCACTTGTACCAGATTACTTCTAGTGGCAAACCCTTTGTTTCTGTAGTTCTTAGTCAGATGGCCCACCTTGTTACAAGTATTACACTTAACAGTGCAAGGTCTTGTGTGATGCAGAGTGCATTTCTTACACATGGGACGGTTTCCAATATACCCATTGTTTTCAGTTGGAGTAATAGTATAAGACCTGAAGGTTTCATATCCTCTGTTCTGTTATGGTTGTTGATCATTGTAGCGGTTATTGGTGGTGGCGTTACGGTAGTTATTGTTGTTGTTGAAAGTTCTTCTGTCGTCAAACTTTCGTTTGTGATCACTTGATACTTGCACCGGAGTGTGCTTTGTTACCTGATCCATTAGCCTCTGGGCTATGTTAATGGCTTCCTCTAGAGTTTGAGGTTTAGAGGCGGTAACATTCCCTTCAATACTTCGAGGCAATCCCTCGATGAAAACTTTCATCATTTTCTCAGAATCTGGCACCATAGTGGGACACAAGGTTGCCAATTCCTAGAATCTTCTCACATATGTCTTGATATCATTTCCCTTCACAGACAGATGGTAAAATTCGTCTTCCATCTTCTGGACTTTAGTTCGGGGACAATATTTCTTTATCAAAAGTTTCTTGAATTCAACCCAGGTAATCGTGTAAGCTTCTTCTATCCTAATAGGTTAGGCAAAAGAATTCCACCAAGATAGAGCTTCTTCAGTTAAAGTACCAGTAGCAAACTTCACCTTGCAGTCTTCGGTACAGTTGCTATGGGAAAACACTGATTCAGTTCTTTCGAACCAGTGGATGAGACCAATAGCGCCTTCCATACCTTTGAAGTTGATAGGTTGGTAGCTCATGAACTCTTTGTAGCTATATTGTCTTGCCACAGGAGCTTCTCTTGGTCTGTTGGTATTATTAGTATTTGCCATGTTAGCGGCTTGTGCTTCCAGAGCTGAGGTAACACTGTCAGCAACTAGTTTCCTGACAGCATCCTGGGTCATGGCTGGTTCTTCAGATGTTGACATCCTTTTGGGAGGCATTCTATCAACATAAGATAACACGTAATAAGAATGATATCACAAGTCTTAAAGTTCAAAAATAAACATTGTCACAATAGTGATATCGAAATCATAGATAATTCATATCAAATAAGTATCTATGATTTATTTAAAAATCATGGTATGATTCATAATGATGGAGATGGAGATGATGATATAAGAGAAGTTGTTTTAGGATGGATATATCAGTATTATGAAACAACAAGGTATAACAGGATTGCCATTGTATTATATCATAAACAACTTGCCTTTATACCGTACATAGTCAAAATTTAACAAGTGTTGTTATTTATACCACACATCCTGTGGCTAGGTTAAAAGCTATAACTAGTATCTAATCTAGTAGTTCGATGGTCCTTACTGTCTGTTCTTGAGTTCATAGATTGCATTCAGAAGACTTTCCTTGTCTGCTTGGTGACGGACTTGGATTTCTTCGATGATTTGTTCTAGATTAGCAATCCTGAAGCAAGCCAGAGCAATCTTGTTGTTATTTCCTATTTGCTTTCTTTGAAGTTTAGTAATTTAAGTACGAGCCTCTTGGAGTTCAGCTTCTAGATTGTCAAAATCTTGTTGTATAATCACCTGACCTTTTCCAACGACCTTTATTTTGTTTATATGTGCTCAATTCGGTCGAGTTAGGGGGGAGTTCAACCAGGTGATTCAATTTTCCTCAATTTGCATCCTCGTGAGTTCCAGAACTTGTTTATGGAGCGTTTCTCCCATCTCAAATTCTTGAGGTAGGGCAGAAGTAGAGGAGAATGATTGGTTATGGCCTTGTTTCTTAGGTGACAATAATTCCTCCAGAAGAAAGAATTCTTGAGGATTAAACATTAAAGATGGAGGCACAATAGTTGGTGGTGGAATAGGTAATTCTTTAGCATAGTATGCATGCATGACCTTCATAAAGAGGCCATCATGAAAAAGTGAAAGAGTTGGTGAAACTATTGGAACTACACCAAATGAGTTATTTGAAGGAGCTTTGGATATGTTTTTCCTGGTGATGCTGGGACATATTCCGGGGAAGCCGGGATATAGTCCGAAAAGTTGGAGGAAAAAGCATCCTCATTATCGGAAGTAGGATGGTTGGGAGAAGACATCACTTTGTTAACAACCCAGTGGTAAATAACATAAGTTATTTATATAATAGTATAATAGTTATGTACTTTACATACTATTTTTTCCTGGTGAAGCTGGGACATAGTCCGGGGAAGCCGGGATATAGTCCAGAAAGTTGGAGGAAAAAGCATCCTCAATATCGGAAGTAGGATGGTTGGGAGAAGACATCACTTTGTTAACAACCCAGTGGTAAATAACATAAGTTATTTATATAATAGTATAATAGTTATGTACTTTACATACTATTCAGGAGATGTAGTGGCACAGAGGACTTTCTTGGATGGAAAAAGAAAAGTAGTTATAGTTAAGGTTTCAACCTTGTTCTCTATAACTGTGGCTCTTGATACCAATCTATAACACCCCAATTTTGACATATAGCAGCGAAAGCTAATCAGGGGTTTTATTTCATAGTACAATAGTCATAATCATAGAAAACGACTCGAAAGAGACGTTTTTAAAAAATAAGTTATCATTCATTATTTCACCAGAGTTTTTACAAACAGAGGTCCCAAAATCTACATGAAAACATAAAGTTTGGAATGATAACTGTTTAGCATCTTCAAGTCGTGAACTCGTGCCATAAGATGTTCAGTTACCTGAGATAAACATGCTAAAAAGGTCAACACAATGGTTGAGTGAAATTCATAGGTTTATAATAAATAGTGTGAATACAAGTTCAATAGTGGGTTACGTTGTTATACACCCATAAGTGTAATAATTGCAATGAGTACAATTATTATAGAAAACAGTATTATTGCGTCTAAGCTCATGGCACTCAAACTGACTAGTGTATATATCAATAATGATATATATAAAGATAATGGCCCCCGTGTAGGTAATTGCCATATACCTATGAGTTTCAAATATAGTGCGTTTGGTTACCTATCCGGCTAACACAAACGAGATTTGTCAACCCCGATAGGCCTATTACATATTCGCGTTCACTCGCAAGTGATTAATGGTCCATGATGGTGGGGGTCTTTTGGCATAAAGGGACTTAGACAACAGATGCAATAATATATTAGGATAGCATACATTTAGAAAACACTTGTATTCATGGTTTATAGCATGTATCCCCCTCACGGGTTTATGAAATAGAAGATTTAAAAGTGAGGCTATGAACTCACCTTAACAGTATAGGGAAATCTGATTGATGACAAAGATATCATGTGAAAGGTAACGCTTCGTCACGTAAAGTAACCTGGGGTGATATGTCAAGTCTTAGTGTGATGGTTTATGTTTCAAAACTTCATAAAGTTTAACGTATATCTTTGATTTATTAAATTATGGAAATATTGTATCGCTGTTCGGGCTATCATAATCTAGAGGCCATGTAGTATCGTTTGAGGAGCCAGGGCACTTTAAATCGTAAACCCAACAAAAACCGTCAAAACAAAAAAACAAATGAAACCTTCATATGAAATTCCTAGTAATTGATACGATAAGATTTTAAGTTTCTTCAAAAGTTAGTTGATGATAAATTATGTTAAATATATAACGAAATAATGCGTCGATTTATGATTAATAACGATAAATGTGTCGGGTTTTAATAAAATCGAGTTTTATAATATTAATATATATTTTTATAATTTATATAAAAATATTATATTTTATATTTTAAGTGTGCAAATTGGCAATATCTACCTTGTTTATAAACTTTTACAACGTAGTCCTTTATATATAAAGTATTTAAATTTAACCTTTAAACTTTGAACTTTGGCAAATAGGTTCCCTTATAGTTTATAACTTAGAATAATGAACATTTTTAGCCACTTTAGTTATACAGTTCAGAAAAGTTTCGATATCATACCCAACTGCATGGAATATTGGCAAAAACAGTCCAAAAATGCCATGCAAGCTTATTTTAGGATTCCAAATGATATTTTCATGTTATAGCTTATTAGAATAAGCAAAAACAAGATGTTATAACATAACAAAAGTTTAGAAAAAGGATTCGTTAGCTAGAAAATCAAAACGGGTCATTTTTAGGGTTTTAACCAAAAACACATGGGTTTGAGGATTCAAAGCTTCAAACAAGAGTTCATATATGATATTAAGAGTATTATGAACATTTTAATACAGAATATAAGCTTATGGAACAAGATCTTAGGCTTACTTGAGCTAAAATGGGTGGAAATGGGTTTTTTATGACTCGTACGCCTAGAAATGGCTTCAAGACTTTGTTTTTCTTGCTTCTTGGCTTCTATTACGAGCTTAGCGACTTCTATTGACCTTACTAGATCTGAGTTAGAACTCCATTTAAGAGTGTATGAGTTTTTGAGGTGTGGTTTGAAAGGGGTGTGGAGTTTAGCTTATATAGGGGTTCAAGACCCTTGTTGGCCAAGTTTTCTTGATGGCTAAGGTTAAGAGCTGAAGAGTGGTGACTAAGGGATGATATAAGTTGAGTATTGTGGGCTATGGAGGTAGATATGCAAGGTGGAAGGGTTTTAGGGGGGTTCGGCTACAATGGAGTGATAAGGTGGTGATGTAGCAAGCTTGGTGGACAAGAGTTAAAAGGGAGGTGCTTGTAAGCAGCTTGGTGACATAAGGGTGAGGTCATGGAGATGCTTGGATGGGTGCTTGGTTTAAAAATGGGTGAAAATAGGTATCGGGTTGGTTTAAGGTTCGGTTTAGAGTTTTGGACTTTTAGATTGAGTTAGGGTTAGGGTTTAGGATAGATTAAGGTTTAGAATTAGTGTTAGGATTAAGGTTTAGGGTTTAGGATTAAGTTTTAGGGTTTAGGATTAAGTTTTAGGGTTTAGTTTTAAGGTTTAGGGTTTTAAAATGAAATTAGGGTTTTTAGGGTTTTGTTTAGGGTTTAAGGTTTTAGATTAGGGTTTAGAATGAATTAAGATTTAGGTTTAGGGTTTTGGAGTCATGCATTAAGTGATTGTACCTTGTGTTAAAGTGGTGGTTTGAAACCAAAGTGATTTAGGAGGTAAAACGACCTAATTTCACTTTCTTGCATTATTGACTTATACATTGTGTTTTAGAAAGTTGTAACTTGATTCAGGAGGGAAAAGATATTCAAATGTTGTGCTATGATACTTGTAAACATGCTTTAAAGGCTTGTACATTCATTTTATATGTATACATTACATATAATTAGGGTTTTGATATAAACGTTAACGTTTAATGCTTGTTTTGATATAACGTTTTGAAAAGTATGTTAAATGGATAATGTACTTGGTAAAATGATATTAAGATATAGACTTGACATATTAGGATGTTTACATGATGTAAACATAGATATAGATGTGATAAGTGTAAAATACACATATTCGTTAACACAAAAAATGACCCTAAATGACCCAAAACAGACTAAAAATGGCAAAGATATGCTTGTTTTTATGTTTTGTGTATGCAGGTACGGATAAGACAAAAATCACAAGAAAACCGTCAAAAACGGGCAAACACGGACACGAGGAACGGAAGAGCACAAAAGAAGCCAGAGATGCAAAGCCAAAAGCAGGAAAAGTCAAAAAGTCAAAGCTGTGGTCAACTCTTGGTCAATTCTCAGTCAACAAAAGTCAACCATAAAAAGACAAAAACCCACAATTACCATTTAAGTCCCTCAACTTTCCAAAAGTTACATATTAGGTCCCTAAAGCCTAATGGGCCTTAATTACCATTAAACCCTTACCCGGATCCATGACTTAAACCATAAGCCCAAATCATAAGCCCAATACCCTTTTATTTAAACTCCAGGGACTTAAACTGCCAATTCTGAAAGTCAATATTACACTACACCTTTTATAAAACAACCACAAGGACTAAAGTTGCAAAATGCCCAAAGTTTAAACGTGTTTTACCCCGATTCAGTTATAAAAGAGCGCCAAGTTAAAATATTGTTCATCCATCGTCCCCAAATCACCCTACAGTCAAAATCAAGTGGCGCTTTTCACAATTAAGGGGTACAAACGACAATTCATGGGGTCAAGAACACAATGGCAGGGTCAAAAACGTCATCTCTAGGCATCTTATTGGTCATTCAAGCAATCAATCACACGTGGCTATGGCAAAGAAGCACAAGGAGACTCAATTTTTACACTAAATTACGCCTAAAAGAAACACAAGGTGTCTCAATCACGGATTGCCACCCTGGCAATCCGTGTGAGCTTCATAGTATTTAACGGCTATTAATGGTTCTGCCATCTAAAGTAAATTGTACGGCAGAGATATAAGGAGCTTAGGAAGCCAAAGCAAGCCTAGAATCGTCATCAAAGGCTATATAATAGCTCCTCACTATCACAACACACACCCCTAGTTTTTTAGTAGCTTTTAGTTAGTAGCTTAAATTTAGCTTAATTTTCAACTTATGTAATTTCATTTCAAGTTTTTTGTAATCTCTCCCTTTAAGTATTGTAATCAAGTTTTACATTAAAGAAAACTTAGTTTAATTTTGAATAATTTTTTATAAAATCTCACTTTTCTCCTTAAATGATCATAAGCTACTATAAGCTTAGCAGCTCTCATGAGTCTATAAGCTTATGATTTGAGCTTAATTTGGTTTTAATTATACATTGAATATCTAAAATCAGTTAATAATATTTACCTTTGCTTTTTGGACTTTGGAAACTCACGGAGGGAGAGCCATAAAAAGGAAGGGGTCTCTAGGATACTATTACTTGGTTATTGTAATAAGACAGAACTGTTGATTAAGGCTAATTAAGCCTTGGCTTATGTTTAGTGAAGTTAATTGTAAGTTTTTATTTTTACTTTTCCTTGTCTTACAATTTTTTGTTTAGAATTGCTTAAAATGTGCTTAAATAACTTAGAATAGATTATTTGCTTAATAAAATTGTGCTTAACTGTTTTCTAGCTGCTTATTTGAATTTAATAATGTTAATTAGTGCTTATTAATAATCTGTTTTAGGTGAATTACTTTGACTCAAATCATTGTAGGTTTTATTTCTGTCTTAAAACATATAAAAACCAAAAAAATATTAGTTAGCATTAGTCGATGATCTTTAATCTTAGACTAATCAGTTCTTGATTTTTGCTTATTTAGGGGTGAAATATAAACTTTTATGCTATCATGGTATTTAGGACTTATTCATTAGATTATCATTTTAATTGCTTAATCAAATCTGTCAAGTAGCTTAAGGGGTGTTTGGTTTAGTCTTATTTGACCATCAAAAGTCAAAGTAAACTCTTAATTTTGCTTGAGTCAGTTTCATTCTCACTTATGATCATTAGGAAAAGCATTTTCAAAAGTTAGTTTTCAAAATCTACAAGTTAGGGCTTAATCTAAATGTGTCAGCACCAGGGGAGGTAATTTCCTTAAGCTAGTTTGTTAGATTTTTGATTCAAGCCTTTTTAAGCTTGAAATTTGTTCATATTGTGTTTGAACACACTCACTTGAGTGTGCAATGCAGGAGTTACCACTAAGGTAACCTGCATTTTTGGTTTTGGTCATTTGGAAAAGTTGCATCAGTAAGAACACACTGCAGTCTTAAACTACAGTGTTTTTGATCTAAAATTAAGCTAGTTTAAGTGATTATTAGCTTCTATCTTTCAGTAGGTTTTTAGATTTCATATAGCTTAGTATAGATTAGGCCTTAATTTTCATTTACTAGCTTATTTGCTTTAGTACATTTAGCTTTAAAGTTTTCAAAATTATTAAACAATCCATGCCAGAAATAGTAGGTTATACCAAGTAGCTTTTAATTCTAATATTAGCTTATAGGAATAGGCTTTATAAGTTAGATTCATAGCTTATTGGTTGTTTAACTAGCTTTCAAAAGCTCAGGTTCTGAACTTGCTTAATAAGCATTTGAGCTTATTGGATCTTTAAGCTTTAAATTTCCTTTTCTGAGTTAGCAGTTTTTGCTCTTAGATTTAAGAAGCTTAATGTGGTTTAAACTAAAGTAGCTTTTCATTTCTAGTTTCCTTACATTATAAGCTGTTAGGAACAGCTTTTGGTTTGAAATTTGAGCTTATTTTGAGATATTTGCAAGTGTTTGACGTGAAAATGAGCGCTAATAGTCACTTTCTGTAACTAGCTTTTTAATAAGCTGTTTTAGAAGCTTATTTTTATGTTTAGCTTATACTCTTGTTTTGTTAAAAATTGCTTAAAATCGTGTCTGCTTAATTCTTGAATTAGTTTTTGACAATATGTGAAAAATAAAAAA
This sequence comes from Tanacetum coccineum, assembly GCA_026074375.1. Taxonomy (NCBI): domain Eukaryota; kingdom Viridiplantae; phylum Streptophyta; class Magnoliopsida; order Asterales; family Asteraceae; genus Tanacetum; species Tanacetum coccineum. The sequence goes on along the minus strand of BQNB010107246.1, from coordinate 10,632 downwards.
ATAACAAAAAGGGGTTTGCCTGCCTCGAACCCACGACCTCTTGCACACAACACCCACGTCTTACCATCATGCTTCAATAGCTCATCCATCCTCTTCTCTCCTCATTAAATACTTATACACATTTTCATTTCCTTTTTAGTTAATAAGCCGTAGCTTAACTACGGGCTTATTGAGCTTATTTGTTAAGCTGACACCTTCTTTTTATTTTTCCTTTAATCTTTGTTGCATTTTAGATTTTCCCTGAATTTTTCAGATTTTTCCTTTTATTTTATTAATTTCTAGGATTTTTCGAAGGATTTATTCTTAGAAAATACATAAAAAATAGAAAAAAGTTTCAGAAAATTACAAAAAATAGTTTTTAGTTTTATAAAAAATAGCTTTAGGTTTACATTAAGAAAAATCATTTTCACCACTTTTAGATTTTAATTTTCATTTTTGAGCTTTTAATTTTAAGTTTAAAAATAGGATTTTAATTTTAAAAATAGTTAAAAATAGTTTTCTGAATTTTTATGTTATTTTAGACCTTTTCTAAGTTTACAAAAATTGTTTTCTAAATTTTTAGGACTTAATTTGCTATTTTTTAGGATTTAATTAGATTAAAATAGTTTTTAATTCATAATAAATTCAAAAATAAATAAAAAATGTTTTTCTTTTTCTTAAAATTTTCTTTTGTCCTAATTTAGGTTTAGAAATTTAGTTTACATTTTTAGGAGTTAAATTTAGTATATTTGCTTATTTGTACCTTTTAAATTGTCTCGTTAATCTGTTATGTGTTTAAATAGCTTTTATTGTTATTTTTAATTGTTGCTTTTATTAGTAGTTATGAAACTCAAAAATATCTTTTTCTCATTCTAATAACTATCCATGGCTAAAGCAAGTTTCACAAGTCGTTGGGGAAACGACCCGGGTGATCATATTTCCCGGTTAAATATACGTATTATATTATATATATATATATATATCTTTTAAGAGTGAATTTTCCTTAGGGAATTTTCTTAATTACTATTGTGGTATTATATCCTATATTTTATAGTGTATAAAACTTACTTATCAAATTTTTGACGCCGCTGCCGGGGACTTGTGTTAAAGATTCCTTTGTTTTACGTTTGTTGATTTGGTTTGAAGATCCTTTCGTCCTCGAAAGTTTCATTTTTGTTAAATATTTCAAAAATCCAAAAAAATAAAAAATAAAAAGTAAAAAATATTTTCTATTTCTTTTTAGTATAGTTATCATATTAAAATAAAAAAAACAAAAATATAAAAAAATTGTCCTAAAAAAAATTAAATAAAATACACAAAGTTGGTAAACGAACACCAACATATAATACCTTCAATTGAGGTATTATCATAAATAAGTTCCGGTGAACTTGAAAAGTTCCCAAATCGAACCAAAGATTCAAAAACTTGCCATTTGTGTCACTTACGAAATACGGCTCACCTTAAGAAGAAATTTTTAAGAGCTACCGTGAAGTAAGTTGATTATTTGGTTTGAAGTTGTCTTTCGTGTATCCGTTTAAAATAGATTGTTAAAAAAATCAAAAAAAATTCAAAAAAAAAAAGAAAAAAAATTAGTGTAATTTTTGTTTACTATTTAGTTTCTTTATTTTTAGTGCATGCGCACTCGTTCTCAAGCTAGAAGTCAAAATCGTCGACAACAACAA
>BQNB010107245.1:0-23211 GCA_026074375.1 Tanacetum coccineum | reverse complement strand
GACCTAGCCATGAGGGCTACCGTAATGCCATTAAGCTTCCCGAAGGAGCCAAGGTGTCCCCCCTGCGATCTGACACCATCCGGTTGGTGCAAAACGGATATGCATTCTACAGACTTATGTCGTAAGACCAAACCAACATCTCAAGGACTTTCTTAGGATTGTCGATTACATTGACCTTAATGGTGATACAAGAAATACCACTTATTTGCGTCTATTATGCTTTTCTCTTCGTGACCAAGCTATCAATTGTCTTGATCGTCTACCCGCAGGATCCATCTCGACTTGGGATGATCTCATCACTCGTTTCCTCACACAATTTTTCCCACCAGGAAGAACTGCTAAACTTCGAAAAGATATCTTTATGTTCCAACAACATCAAGATGAATCCGTCTACGATGTGTGGACTCATTTCAAGGACTTACTCCAAAAAGTCCCTCATCATGGTCTTGATCTATGACTTCAAGTTTAAATCTTTTATGATCATGTTGACTACACCACCTAGATGGCCATTGACTATGCAGCAGGTGGAAGACTTACAAAATTAAGGCCGGAAGAAGCATAGGAAACCATCGAGGATATAGCCCAACACGAAGAAGAAGAGTGGAACGACACAATATTTTCTAAAAAATGAAGCCCCGACTACATATATGCCACTTTAGAATAGGAGTTAGAAAGTATGGAGTGTCGAGTAGAATCTTTAATGAGGAATGAGGTGATGTTGGAGTATGAGGTAGGATTCATGTTTCCCAAAAGGCCTTATCAGGAGGAATTAGAGGCACGAATACTGAATTTAATTTATCATCAGGAGGATCAAGTTAGGTAATTGAAGGAAGATATGAGAAAAACAAAAGACACGTTTATGTGTCTTGCAGATAGTTTCATAGCAACCCTGAAGGTCGAAATAGAGGCACAAAGAGTTCATTCAACAAAAATAGAAAAGATTACTAGAATTCCTACTCACACCCCTACAGTAACCCCTAAAACACTCAAGTCTATCATGGTGCATAGGGTCTCGATGATTTCTAATATTAAACCCACTATCTATAGAACCCCTCACCAACACCTAAATTCCAACCTCAAAATGCTAATACTTCATTCATTTGAGGAAAATAAGCTTGAGTTCAAAGATGAAGATAAAGTCGAGATAAAGATGATGGGAACCAGAATTGATAAAGAATCGTTGGAGCATAATCTCTATGAGAATGACATAACCTCGATTATTTACCATAATTTTTCTCCAACTTCAAATCCACCCATCAAACCAAAGGATTCAGGTAGCTTTAGGATGAAGGTAGTAGAGCCCTTAACGATTCATACACTGCCTTCACCCCACATGACATACCTCCATCAAAATTGTTTGTATCGCTACTTTCACCCGCACTTGACCTTAAGTGTAGGGGAGACCCATATTTTGCGCGTCAAATAAGCGTAGAGTCAGGCTCATGACTTGAACAAAAACAAGCGCTTACTGGGAGGCAAGCCAATCCTTAATTTTCTTACATTTTAGGTGTGTCTTGTGTGTTTGTTTTGAGTTATATGATTGTGTTAACTATTTTTTAGGTTTTTGTAGTAAATTTTGCAGGAAATAACTAATGGGAACCTGCGTGCATGAATTTTTTAAGAAAGAAATTTATCTTTAAGACCCTGGAGACGGCGTCAGGATTAATCCTGACGGCGTCACCAAGTTTGCTACATGAAAATTCGATTTTTAATTAATTTTTGAGAGATTAATCGTGTATAATATCTGGAATTTGTAATTTTTCTAAAAACCTACAGAAAACCAAGATTACGTCAACACATTCATCCTATCTTTACTTCTTTCATAGAGTCTAAACGTAGTTAATGAGGTTGTATTTATTATTCACCCGTGGAATTTACGCTTGGTATAGTTGTTCTTGTCTTTGATTTGAAGGTTATATTTGATAAGGAGAAGCCCAGGAGTTCTTAGGAGTTTCTTGTGGATAATTATTGGATGATGATTTAGACGGGATCATTTGTTTCTTCTCCATCATTGAGAAAAACCAGGGGAGTACTAGTTTCTTTCGCTCTATTTTTTTCCCTTTATTCATTTTACGGGTACTTTTAAAGATTATTGGGGACAATGTTTAACTTAAGTGTAGGGAGGAAATAAGCCTTAGAAACTATTCCTTCAATTGCCATTTGCTTTGTCCTTAAAATGATGGGTAATATATCGAAACATAGTGTAAAAGGTAATTTTAACCAAAATTTAAATTTTTTATGGCACATACCGACGAAAACCGAGTATTAATAGCGTCTCATGGATAGGAATTTATATGACTAGCACAAAAACCCTCAGAATTCCACCCTAAAAATAGGAGGTTCGCCTTTAGATCTATAGGAATTTGGGTATCCATTTTTGATACCCAAGATGATTTTACCTTTAGCTTGTTCGAGTGAAGGTTCGAATGCAGTCGTATGTGATAATTCCATCATTACGGATGTGTATGTATGATTTTTTTTACCTTTTCTAGAACATTGGTATCAGTTTAAAATTATACGAGTGTACTGATAATATATTAAATTCTAGAACTTGTTTTTGTGATTCATCCTGAGACTGCATAGTAAGTATTAGGATTTCCTAGATAAGAGGCACTAGGATTAACCCATGTTTTAAACCAGTAATGATTATGATGGTCACCTCGATCATATAGCCATCCCACACCCTTGCCATGCACTCATTTTTAGTTCAGGATACCCCTAGTACAACCCTTCGAGACTATCCTTTTTATGGTTCTCGTAATTTTCTAGTTAAGCCTGACTATTAATGAAGAGCATTGTCACCCTTGAACCAATTGTTACACCTAAATCGCCTTAGCCTACCTTGTATGTACTCGCTTTTAGTACATTGTTGTGTTAACCCCAAGTTAATTATTTAAGTACACGGTTGCTAAGTCCTTATCCTTGTATATAGAGTTTTGGGATGTTTGGGATTCATGGTAGTATTTATCTTACGAAGAATTAGGGAAGAAGTAATTTATTACCCCCAATAGAGCTCAAAAAGCTTCATGGTATTTTGATCCAACTCAATTCGGGTCATTAGTTAGATTGTAATTATCGAGTATGTAAAAGTTTAACTGTAGGGGTGTATCTATAAACCCCCATGATGTATTATATGTTTAAGCAACGACAGGGCAAAAGTGTACAAAAAAATATATAAAAAAGAAAGAAAAAATTCGAAAAAAATATGTATATAAAAAAGTGAAAAAATGTACGGGCTGCCATTTTCTTATGTTTATGTTTATCATAGAGTCAAGAAAAGAAAAATAAAGAGATTGATGTAGAGTTTTGTAGAGTTTGTATATCTTGTCCGAGTCTTTGGCTTAGCAACCAAACCAGTGTGTATTCGTATAAATAATTAGCTAACCCTTTCACCCCAAATGCACCCAAAAGTCACTCCCTAAATGTATCCCATCCATTTTCGTTTCCATTTATGTTATCTTACACCTATACCTCACAACCCTTTTTAAAGACCTCTTTGATAGTAATGATTAATACTTGCGCCTAGCAGTGGAGGGTTTGATCCTTTACCAAGCCTATGTTAATTTATATGCTATGACAGATAATGAGTGTTAATTTTCCATTTCCCATAGTTGTTATAATTTATTATACACCCGAGAGAAAGAGAGAATCCCAAACACCTATGTGAGGTGCTAGTATATGATTTCCATGCTTTTAATTACGAGGTCTAGAAGGTTGTGTTGTAAACTGCTTTTAAAGAGTAGGTTAAATGCCCCCGGTATTTCTATTGTCTAGGTAGAAAAGCCCATTTGCTTAAGGACAAGCAAATCCCAAGTGTAGGGGTATTTGATGAGGTGTCATTTTATACACTTTTTCAGGGTCATTTAACCATCTAAATCATACAAATATACCTAGATTATATGCTTAATAATTTGTTTTTGTATTTTTAGCACTTGGATGGAGTTTGGAGAAAATACACGTAACTTAGGCTCATTTGGAGAAGAAACGGACACGATCACAACTTTACAACAAATCTGATGAAGAAAATAGCCATACAGTAGCTGGCGATGGTGTCAGGGTTTTTCGCGAAGGTCTCAGGATTTCTTGTGACACCGTCGGGATTGTAACGCGACGGCGTCAGGATTTTGGCGACATCTTCGGGACGAACCGACCTAGGGTTTTCCTATAAATATAGCCTCATAACTTCATTTTTATCAAGCCCCCAACCCTAAGTCTGACTCTAGGGTTTGGGTAGGTGTTTTCCAGCAACTTAGAAGGTCTAATTCAATCCATAAACATCTTGTAATGGTTTGATTATCACTTATATCTTAATTCATATCTTCAATTCCTTTTGTTGATTATAATTTCTCCTGTTTAAGTATGCTTGGCTAATTAATCTAGTATTTACTTGGGAATGCATGAAACTTGTCATTGATTGATTATATCTTATTGATGATTATGGATCTTTCATATTCACCAATTAAGGCGTGACAGATTCAATGAGTATAATTGATTATTGTTTATAATTCTTATTTCCTATTGCTTCTTGTTGATGGATGTGCGCGTTAGGCTCTAGAAAACTATCAATAAGATATTAAATTATCATAGACATCTAGGGAAACGCGATTGTGTAGAAAGGATACCATCGATAACAGTCTTCATACTACCATACCCCTAATATGGTTGATCCCTCTTAAATGTTTTAATGTATGTAATATACTCTTAAGGGCCTTGTAATAGTCTTCATACTACCTTACTTGTGTGTTGCACTATGATGTGTCGTTGTGTAGGTGTTATTTATGTATCAAGTTTTACTATTTATTTTATGCCGACTATACCTAAAAACAACACTTTAACGGGCAGTGTACCTAGTCAGATGGAGTTTCGTGGTAAGTAGGGTGTCGATCACTAAGAGCGAGAGCGTTAATTCCTAATTCTATCAGTATTTTAGTTATCCAAGCTAAACCTAAAACTAATGCAAAAAGGGGGGTTTCAGCCTGAGAGACTGGAACGGTTTTGTGTATCTAACCTAAGGTTTTGATGACAAGTAAAAGCAATTAAATTCACATTGAAGTTAAACAAACGATAGGAGGACTTACGGTCTAAGAACTAATGTCAAGGAAAAACTTTATCACCTGAATTAATCTGATAAAATGTTGCTTTGTTTATTAGTGCAATGATTTGCTTATCTCTGAAGGTCATTTTCATCCTAGATAGCTGGTTTACTTTCTTCCTAAGGAACCTAAACACACAATGCTGTCACATTAGATTGCACCCGCATAAGTAAATCATTTATTGATTTTAATTTATCTTAGGTGATTAATAATGGTGCTTCTTACTAAAACTAGCTCATGGAGACTTTTACACTTACTGCTTATGGCTCTTTATATACTAGCAACCTCATAACTATTTAGAGTCCACCTGTCCGAGTCCTTACCAATTGATTAGACGTACTCGTTGATACCAAGGTTACCTTAAGGCTCAACTAAGCTCAACATCATAAAGGGCAAAACTAGGTCCAATATTTGTGATCCTCATGATTCTAGGATATTAAATTGCAATATGGAAAGTATTCCCAGTCTCTTTGCCTACGCTCAAAACAACACTAAGTTTGCAACAACACATTACAATACGTGTTGAACTCGACCCTGTTGAATGGATAGGTCACATATTAAGCAACGTAAACGAATATAAATTGATTTAACATAAACAACAATCTAGAATTAAATTAAAGCAAATCGAGATTACCAAACCAAAATTAGATCTTTCATAAACATGGCTGATATCCTAAAGGTCATCAGCCGATGGTCATTGTAAAATTACAACGGTATTGATATATGAACGATTAATATAAATGAACCTTATCGTAACGCGGTATTCGGTTGCGCGAAGATTACAAGAGTTTTCCTATGATCTTGAGGCTCTTTTCTGGCCTTCTAGGCTCCTTTATTCGTCTCTTGGTCGACTTGGTGGTTTAGGGATTCACTTGCATACCTAAAACTGAGTTTAGGATCGTCTATTTATAGAGTCTAGAAACTCGTCGATACGTCGTATCAGTCATGTGGAGATATGAGTTATTGGGGATTTTTGAGTATAGGGACCACGTTTGATTATCTTCTAGAATACTTTTATAAATCTATATTATGAAATTCGGTTTGTGTATTGATGTATCCTGGTATACGGGTATAGCTCTTCAGTTTTTCGTGTGTTTCTTGTGAAGTGTAGCAATTATACGACTGTTCTTCTTGCGGATACGGCTATTGGAGGTAAAAATTTGTTGGTTTTCTTTGTTGACCAAGTATTATACTACGGCGTATTCATTGATGTGGATGAATCAGGGCATCTTCTTCAAGTCAGGCAATGGTCTTTTGATTCGTATTGTCTTGGATACGTCGCTATAGGTCTAGTAATAAGAACGGCCGTTGGTGGCTGTTAGATCTATAGACTTTCTCGAAACTCTTCGTTTATGCTCATAAAATACTGTGCCTTTTAGCATAACTTCACTTAAGTACTCCATAATTATTGCATTTCTCAAATAAATGATTTAAGTAATAATTCTTTTGCAAGAATATACATAAATGGGGTTATTTACATGGGCTAAATGATGCTATAAAATAGACGTTATTTGTGTCATCAAATATCCCCCTCTTGAATCCTACTTGTTCCTCAAAGTAGCCTTTAGGAAGTTTTATACAATGTATCCCTAAGGATATTTTTCTTATTAAAGCATTTATTTGATCCTATTACAAGTACACAACCAATCACCTCTCGAATTAGGAGATGAAAACACTCAATCACTCAACTAATCTAGGTGGTTACATGTAAACAAATTTCGTTCAATTGCACGGTTAGACGAGTATTTATATATGCTTGGAAAGGAATACACATCTCGACCGCCTAAAAGCTAAGGGAGTAACAAATTTTAATGGTAATATAGGTTTTAAGATAAGGCTTTAGGGTTGATCATATCTTACATCTTTTCTCCAAAAGTACCACTCCAAACAAGGCAGTTGTATCAAATTCATGGTTGTAATGGTCAGAATAGACATGTGTGTACGATTCACATCTCTCAATTCGAATTTAACCATCGGTTAGGATGAGAATGATATAGGGTAAGGATCTTCTACTTTCCCACCAATGTAATAAACCAAACAAGGCGCTAAGCATGCAAAATGGTGTAACAACGGAATAGACATGCACGCTCGATCACATTACTCATTCACGTAAAACCCTATGGTTAATGATTGTTTTTTTTTTAAGAAAGGGAATTAAATTGTTGTTAAAGAAACGTAACGAAAACAAATAGATTAAGTCTAAATACAAGTTGCTAGACATTTTTCCCTACGTTTATCATGATAAAGACATATTATTTACAACGATCTTGATGTAGATAAAACACAACAACTAAGTTGGCAGTTCCCATAACAGCCAACTCCTAATCATTCCTCATACTTTATCATACTTTACAACGGTATGTGGCAATATCTTCACTTTATACACAAATTACTTTACCATTGTTGATTTGTATACCGAATCAATTGATCTACGTGTAATTCCTCGGTTAGTTGCGAAACATTAGCTTTAACTTTCCTTCGCTTTTTTGTGTGTTTTTTATAATTTTTTTTTGTACAACACTATACTACGAAATCGCGTGTAGTTTGCCATCTTCACGATCTTAATTCCAATAATTCCTTCGATAATTCTTAGTTTCTTCGGAGGTACCATTAATTGTGTTTGGTAGTTAATAAACTACATGAGTTTTCCACTTATAATATACATTTCCCATTTGCGATGTGCATTTTTATTCCAAACCGTACCAAAATAGACACCAGACATCGTAGATATACAAAAACTTTTACACTTAAGCAAACTAGCAACGGTAAAAATAACTTAATCTAACTGGGTAGGCTAAGGTGTAAAGGTGTATCGAAAAGTGATTGGTGTAGTTCCTAAAGGATTGGCTCTATGGGTTGTTTTCTAGGGGTTTTTATTTAAAGTGAGAGTAAACAAGGGTTTATTCGTTGGGTTAATAAAACAGGTTGTAGTTAGTTAATAAGCAACATGTAAAGGCGATTTGGGTGTAATCCTAAAATTTTCCAGTTTAAACAGGTTACTCCATCTAAATCCATAGTACTCATTATTGCGGTCTCGAATAGATATACCAAGCCAAGTTCTAAATTCTACAACGTCACCGGCACACTCATATTTTGTGGAATTTGGGTAAACATTTGGAAACGGATAAGGTTAAATCCTCACAATATCTAACAAGGGTTATTGTGTGCGGGTTATGTATCAAGTAATTTCACAAAAGTATGCTTGAAATTTTTTTAAATTTGAGCATAATTTAAGCATTTTAGTGTGAAAATTAAGACAAGTAAACATTCTAGTTCCATCCCCCCACTTGAATTATACAACGTCCTCGTTGTATAGATAAATCATTAAATACAGGAATTAAAAAGAATTAGAATGAGAAACTCCCCTGATATTTGCTTGGTAGATTCTCCAAGTTGAGTTTATGAGCAAGAATGTGTGTTGTAAATGCGTCTGAATTCCATCATGGCTACAATCACACATAAGATTCCAGATGATGGATACTTCACCAACTTCATCATTTTCGTTCAGAAGGTTCTGTGTTAAGCATAAATAAACAAGTGCAAATCTATCTTCGTGTATTCGTTGCTTAGACTCAAAATAAATACCTAAACTGTACAGGAAGTCGATACGTGGTATCCATGCCCCAGGATACGCCGTATTGATACCTGTATACGCTGTATTTATTTATTGAATACGTCGTATAGACTGTGCTGAAAATAAAGATTGGATAACGTCCAGATAGTCAATACGCCGTATCCATGGGGTTTGGATACGCCGTATAGACATTTTAGGAAGACAGACTCGATAAGAAAATTGAAAATACATTCCGGGTTGTCTCCCGGTATGCACTTTTGTTTACAGAAAAGTTTTAAGTTAGACTTGCCCTAATTTAATCCCATTCTTATAAAATAATTTTGGGTCGAACGGGATGCCAAATGGCATATACAAATTCTTGATTAGGAAAATGAATGGCATCCCTTTGTTAAGATGATTCCAAGTCATGATATTAAAATTTAATTCCTTGATAAAAGTTTTAGTTTTGAAAAATTTAGTAGATATATCATGACTTGTTTCCAAAAGCTTATTTGACCCATGTGCATAGGCACCAACATCTGTATTTATTATATCAGGTAACGGTTTGACAGACAAATCCCCTGAAGAGTGTTGAATATTGACTTTTTCATCATCATTGTCCTTATCTGATTTTGAATCATTGGGATAAATGACGTTAAAAGGAAATAGATCATTAAAGTTTAAAACATTTTGTTCCTCTTCATCACATTCGAACAATGATGTTTTATTTTTTAAATTAAATTCATCGATATGTTGAGGACTTACAGTAGGTTCAGTTAAGAAATCTAATCTAGACGTTAGAGCATCATTGTAAACAATGGCTGGAAATTCTTTCTCAAAATCTTTAAAGAAATCTAAATCATTTACACAACTGACTCTAGGCTCGGGTGATGGAAACAAAGGCATATTGACTTTTTCATTATCTTTTTTTGAATCCATTTTCAAATCATTGACAGAAAATATTTTATAAGAAAATGAGTCTTTGTTAAAAATTACCGTGTAATCATCATCATCGGATTCTTCAAACGATATTCTAAAGTCAATTTCATCGTTAAGAGAACTTACCGTGGGTTCACAAAAATATGTTTCACTAGATGTCAAATTATCATTGAAGACTATGGCTGGGAATTCAGTTTCAATGGATCTGAGATCGTGAACGTTTTCATCTTACCATACTTAGCAGTTTACTAGTTAAACACTTTACCACGCCTACGAGATTTTTCTTCCTCAAGCCTGATGTATTCTTCCATAGTCATGTTGGGGTCGTCCATATTTACCTGTAATAAATATGCTAGGAAAAAAATTGTCAAATAGCTTAATACGCCGTATTGATGATAGAGTCGAATACGCTGTATTGGTTTGAAAAAATTTAAACGCCGTATCCAAGAAAATGAATATGCCGTATTGAGTATTCGACTCAGAAGGTTACATCTAACTATAATAACACACACAAACACACAATATGCAAAATATAAAATACAGAAATCAAACACACAAATATGCAAATTAATCTAAACTAAATCTCAACTAAACTAAAACACTAATAAATAAGAATTAAACAACTTCACTCCCCGACAACGGCGCCAAAAACTTGATGTGTCGTTGTGTAGGTGTTATTTATGTATCAAGTTTTACTATTTATTTTATGCCGACTATACCTAAAAACAACACTTTAACGGGCAGTGTACCCGGTCGGATGAAGTTTCGTGGTAAGTAGGTTGTCGATCATTAAGCGAGAGCGTTAATTCCTAATTCTATTAGTATTCTAATTATCTAAGTTAAACCTAAAACTAATGCAAAAAGGGGGGTTTCAGCCTGAGAGACTGGCACGATTTTGTGTATCTAACCTAAGGTTTTGATGACAAGTAAAGCAATAAACACACACAAGAAGATAAACGAACGATAGAGGAACGATCAAGAACTAATGTAAGGAAAACATATCAACCATGAATAATACGATAAAATGCTGGTTTGTTTTTTAGTGCAATGATTGACTTATCTCGAAGGGTATATCATTCCTAAACTTAGGCGGTACTTCTTCCTAAGACCTAGACATGCTAATTCTGTCACAATTAGACGCACCAGCATACAGTAAGCATTTGTTGATTATAATTTATCTTAGGAGATTAATAATGGTGCTCTTACTAAACCCTAGCTCATGGAGACTTTACCCACTTACTGCTTAATGGCTCTTTATATACTAGTAGTCATAGCTTGAGTTAAGATGAAGATAAAGTCGAGATAAAGATGATGGAACCAGGAATTGATAAAGTATCGTGGGAGCATATCTTTGAGAAATGACTATAACCCTGCTTATTTACCTTAATTTCTTCTCCAACTTCAAATCACATCAAAACAAAGGTTTAAGGTAGCTTTAGGTGGTTGAGGTTAGTAGAGCCCTTAACGATTCACACTCCTTCACCCCACGTGACATACCTCCATCAAAATGGTTTGTATCCCTACTTTCACCCGCACTTGACCTTAAGTGTAGGGGGGTGAGACCTAAAATTTGCGCGTTTTGAATAAGCGTTTTAGGAGTCAGGCTCGTGGACTTTGAACAAAAATAACGCTTATTGGGAGGGCTACCCAATCCTTAATTTTCTTACATTTTTTGGTGTGTCTTATGTTTGTTTGTTTTAGTTATCATGATTGTGTTAACTATTTTTGGTTTTTTGTAGTAAATCTTTTGCAGGAAAAAAACTAATGGGGAACCTGCGTGCTATAATTTTTTAAGTAAGAAATTTATCTTTAAGACCTGAGACGGCTGTAGGATTAATCTGACGCTACGTCACAAGTTTGCTTCATGAAAATTTTGATTTTTAATTAATTTTTGAGAGATTAATCGTGTATAATATCTGGAATTTGTAATTTTTCTAAAAACCTACAGAAAACCAAGATTACGTCAACACATTCATCCTATCTTTATTTCTTTCATAGAGTCTAAACGTAGTTAATGAGGTTGTATTTATTATTCACCCGTGGAATTTACGGCTTTGGTATAGTTGTTCTTGTCTTTGATTTGAAGGTTATATTTGATAAGGAGAAGCCTGGGAGTTCTTAGGAGTTTCTTGTGGATAATTATTGGATGATGATTTAGACGGGATCATTTATTTCTTCTCCATCATTGAGAAAAACCAGGGAAGTACTAGTTTCTTTCGCTCTCTTTTCTTTTCCCTTTATTCGTTTTACGGGTACTTTTGAAGAATATTGGAGACAATGTTCAACTTAAGTGTAGGGAGGAAATAAGCCTTAAAAACTATTCCTTCAATTGCCATTTGCTTGTTCCTTAAAATGATAGGTAATATACCGAAACATAGCGTAAAAGGTAATTTTAACCAATATTTTTAAATTTTTTTGGACTTTTTTTTTTTACCGATGAAAACTGAGTATTAATAGCGTTTCATGGATAGGAATTTATATGACTAGCACAAAAACTCTCAGAATTCACCCAAAATTGTGAGGTTCGCCTTTAGATCTATAGAAATTTCGGGTACCCCATTTTTTGATACCCAAGTTGTTTTTACCTTTAGCTTGTTCGAGTAGTTAAGGTTCGAATTGCTAGTCGTATGTGATAATTTGCATCGTTTGTATGTATGAGATATTTTTTTTACCTTTTCTTGGAAAACATTGGTATAAGTTTAAAATTTATTACGAGTGTTTACCGATAATATATTATAATTCTAGAACTTGTTTTTGTGATTCATCCTGAGGATCTGCATAGTAAGTATTAGGATTTCCTAAAGATAAGGAGGCACTTGGCATTACACCCTATGTTTTAAACCAGTAATGATTAGGATGGGTCCACCTCGTTCATATATAGCCATCCCCACCACCCTTGCATGCACTCATTTTTAGTCAGATACCCTTGGACAACCTTTCGAGACTATCCTTTTTATGGTTTCTCATAATTTTTCGTTAGCCGGATAGTTAATGAAGAGCATTGTCACCCTTGAACCAATTGTTACACCTAAATCGGCCTTAGCCTACCTTGTATGTACTCGCTTTTAGTACATTGTTGTGTTAACCCCAAATTAATTATTTAAGTACACGGTTGCTAAGTCCTTATCCTTGTATATAGAGTTTTGGGATGTTTGGGATTCATGGTAGTATTTATCTTACGAAGAATTAGGGAAGAAGTAATTTATTACCCCCAATAGAGCTCAAAAAGCTTCATGGTATTTTGATCCAACTCAATTCGGGTCATTAGTTAGATTGTAATTATCGAGTATGTAAAGTATTAACTGTAGAGGTGTATCGATAGAAACCTCATGATGTTTATATGTTTAAGCAATGGAAGGCAAAAGTGTACAAAAAACATATAAAAAAGAAAATAAGATATAATTCGAAAAAACTAATGTATTTAAAAAACGTGAAAAAAATGACGGGATTCCATTTTCTTTTGTTTTATGTTTATCATAGAGTCAAGAAAAGAAAAATAAAGAGATTGATGTAGAGTTTTGTAGAGTTTGTATATATTGTCCGAGTCTTTGGCTTAGCAACCAAACCAGTGTGTATTCGTATAAATAATTAGCTAACCCTTTCACCCCAAATGCACCTAAAAGTCACTCCCTAAATGTATCCCATCTATTTTCGTTTCCATTTATGTTATCTTACACCTACACCTTACAACCCTTTTTAAAGACCTCTTTGATAGTAATGATTAATACTTGCGCCTCGCGATTGGAGGGTCTGATCCTTACACGCCTATGTTTATTTATATGCTATGAAAGGTTAATGAGTGTTAATTTTCCATTTTTAATAGTTTGTTATAATTTATTATACACCCGAGAGAAAGAGAGAATCCCAAACACCTATGTGAGGTGCTAGTATATGATTTCCATGCTTTTAATTACGAGGTCTAGAAGGTTGTGTTGTAAACTGCTTTTAAAGAGTAGGTTAAATGCCCCCGGTATTGCTATTGTCTAGGTAGAAAAGCCCATTTGCTTAAGGACAAGCAAATCCCAAGTGTAGGGGTATTTGATGAGGTGTCAATTTATACACTTTTTCAGGGTCATTTACCCCTTAAAATCATGCAAATATACCTAGATTATATGCTTAATAATTTGTTTTTGTACTTTTAGGCATCTTGAATGGAGTTTTTTGGAGGAAAATTACACGTAACTTAGGCTCTTTAGAGAAGAACAGGACACTGATTCACAAATCTTTTTACAACAAATCTGATGAAGAAAATAGCCATACAGTAGCTGGCGATGGTGTCAGGGTTTTTCGCGAAGGTCTCAGGATTTCTTGTGACACCGTTGGGATTGTAACGCTGACGACCGTCAGGGATTTTGGCGGACATTTCGGGCGACCGACTGAGGAGTTTTCCCTATATAATATAGCCTCATACTCATTTTTATCAAGCCCCCAGCCCTCTAAGTCTGACTTCTAGGGTTTGGGTAGGTGGTTTCAGCAACTTACGAACGGTTCTAATTTCAAATCCATAACAATCTTGTTATGGTTTGAATTATCACTTATATCTTAATTCATATCTTCATTCCTTTTGTTGATTATAATTTTTTGTTTGTTTATGTATGCTTGGCTCATTAATCTAGTATTTACTGGGAATGCATGAACTTATCATTGATTGATTATTCTTATTGATGATTGATGGATCTTTCCTTATTCACCAATTAAGGGGGTGACAGATTCAAATGAGTCATAATTGATTATAGTTTATAATTCATATTTCTTCTTGCTTCTTGTTGATGGATGTGTGCGCGTTTAGGCTCTAGAAAACAATCAATAAGATATTAAATTATCTAGACATCTAGGGAAAGCGATTGTAACGCATCCAAAATATTTATCATACCTACCACTCACTTATAAACTTTCTCTTGAAGAATACGGATTACCATCTGACTAACAGTCTTCATTCTACCATTCCCTCTACCCTAATATGGTTGATCCCTCTTAAATGTTTTAATGCATGTAATATACTCTTAAGGGCCTTGTAATAGTCTTCATACTACCTTACTTGTGTGTTGCCCTATGATATGTCGTTGTGTAGGTGTTATTTATGTATCAAGTTTTACTATTTATTTTATGCCGACTATACCTAAAAACAACACTTTAACGGGCAGTGTACCCTAGTCGGATGAGTTTCATGGTAAGTAGGTGTCGGATCATAGAGCGGAGAGCGTTTAAATCCTAATTCTATCAGTATTTAGTTATCCAAGCTAAACTAAAACTAATGCAAAAAGGGGGGTTTCAGCCTGAGAGATTGAACGGTTTTGTGTTATCTAACCTAAGGGTTTGATGGACAAAGTACAGCATATAAACACACTTATAAGAAGATAAACAAACGATAGAGGAACGGTCAAGAACTAATGTAAGGAAAACATATCACCAGAATAATCTGATAAAATGTTGCTTTGTTTATTAGTGCATGATTGACTCTATCTCGAAGGTCATATCATTCTAGAGAGGTACTTCTTCCTAAGACTTAAACACACATATCTGTCACATTAGATTGAACCGTAAAAGTAAGCATTTGTTGATTATAATCTATCTTAGGAGATTAATAATGGTGCTCTTACTAAACCCTAGCTCATGGAGACTTTACCCACTTACTGCTTAACGGCTCTTTATATACTAGTAGTCCACTGTCCGAGTCCTTACCAATTGATTAGAACGTACTCGTTGGTACCAAGGTCACCTTATGGCTCAACTAAGCTCACAATCAAAGGGCAAAGATAGGTCAATATTTGTGATCCTATGATTCTAGATATATAAATTGCAATATGGAGAGCTATCCCGGACTCTTAGCCTACGCCTAAACAACACCGAAGTTGCAACGCATTAAATATGTAGGACTAGACCCAGTTGAATGATAGGTCGCATACTTAAGCACGTAAACGAATATAAATTGATAAACATAAACAACAATCAACGATAAATTAAGCAATCAAGATAAACAAACCAAACATTAGATCTTCATAAACATGGCTGATACCTAAAGGTATCAGCCGATAGTCATTGTAAAAATACACATGGTTTGATATATGAACGATTAAAATAAAGAAATCTTAATCGAACTCGTATTCGGTTGCGCTAAGATTACAAGAGTTTTCCTATGATCTTGAGGCTCTTTTCTGACCTTCTAGGCTCCTTTAATCGTCTCTTGGTCGACTTGGTGGTTTAGGGATTCACTTGCATACCTAAAACTGAGTTTAGGATCGTCTATTTATAGAGTCTGGAAACTCGTCGATACGCCGTATCAAGCAATGTGGGATACGACGTATTGGGGATTTCTTAGAGTAAGGACCACATTTGATATCTTCCAGAATATTTTATTACTATATTGTGAATACGATGTATTGATGTCTCCTAGATACATCGTATAACTCATTAGTTCTTTGTGGTTTGTGAAGTGTAGTGTCACACCCCGCCAAGGCGGAAACGCGAGGCGTAACAAGAATGGTTATCATCACAACACAATGATGTCTACTATAAAGAAATCTAAATGAAGGAAATAACCAAATGGACACTATGTGTCATGACAATACCCAACACAAGATAAAGGAGTCTTGCATTACTAAAGTAATGTCATACACGAACAAAATAATCCAAATACTAACAATCTCCAACAAACAAGTATCAAGCAAAACAAATGTCATAAGTGAAAAGACTAGAAAAGACAACTCCACAAGCAATGCCTAGGGTCTCTCTAGCCACTTTTCCTAACATCCTTCTTATCATCACGATACTCACCTGAAAATGATGCTTAAAAACGTCAACACAAAGGTTGGTGAGAGTCATAGGTTTTACGACACCAATATAAGATTTAAATCAATTACTGTGATTAATATAATAAAACATGGCAGGACAATTAAGCTAGCAATTATACAAGCTAACATGCAAACGCACAAACAACCATAACTAGGACGGAACGTGTCCCCCCATCCAATGCATATCTCACCATAAAAGGGTAGAAACGTTACCCCCGATCCAACAACTCATAACACTGGGTAGGAACGTTACCCCCGATCCCAAATATGTCAATTACACACCTAAAAGTCTACCAGCTGGAACTTATACTTAGGCCTGGACCAACACAACATTGAGTATTATTTCAACCTTCCAATTAGATTTAAATAGGTAGAACCACTACCCTCTAATCGGAATCACACAGAATTGAGTCTTATTTCAACCCTCCAGTTGGATTTAAATAGGTAGAACCACTACCCTCCAACCGGAATCACACAACAATGGGATAGGCGTAGCCCTCCACTCCAACCAACCACACAACAATAAAGCACATCACATATAATAACCACATAACTATTCATGCCTCAAGTAAAGCCACATAATCATAGCAATTAAAACTTTTCAAACCACAAGCATCATTTCCACCCCAATAAATTATAAGAAAAGAGGGGATATGAAACTGACCTGAAGCACAAGCAGCTTCCAAACAATATCCACACAAGCTACACAATACAAATACAAATGTGTTACACGCGACCAAGCTAAAAGCTCATGTCTATGTAACACTCATATGATGGATGTCTAAGGGTTTAATTAACCATCATGGGTCACCCCGACACCATGCCCAAACTTAACCACTTCATTAACTCCTTCCACTAGTTACTTATAATTAACTCAGAATTGCAGAATTTTATCATGACTTTACGTACCCCAAACCCTTACTTAATGAGCCTCATAATTCATACCAAAAATCATCCATGCTCATTTATAAGTATATTAACTACCTTTGGATTTCCAAAAGCCATTTACATGCACAAGTACTCCTAAGAAAATCAAACTTCAAAATAGTCCCAATTCGGATCTCATTGCACACTAAAAAGTTTGAACTTATTAACCATACTTAGACATAAAATTAGAAGGTATCCTTTTGGTTTCTCTATATACATATAGAACTTAACTACTATAGAAGGGCTAAGCTCAATTCAAATTTTAAGTTAGGGTTTTATCATCACAAACATGACCTACATCTGACTCGTATTTACTGTTTTGACAACTTTTAGTATAACCAACATTTGAATGACTTCCCGACCTTAAAAACTTTTGAGGCTAGATTTTATGGAAAGTACACTCAATGAGCTACTGTTTAAAGTCTAGAAACACTCAAAAACCTATTACCATCATAGAGATATTCACTCGTAAAGACAACCCTAAATTCTGCTTACCCTAAATCAAGTTTTTTCGCAAATCTAACCTAACCGATTACATGAACATGACCCTAATCAAGCCATAATCATTCTATCATCATCAAATATCATTAATATTCTGAATTTTATGAAACCCTAGAATCCATCATTGATTTTGTTACATGATTAAAAAGTTAAATAAGAATAGAATAAATACCTAGCGCTCTTACTTGCTCCTACGCGATCTAGCTCTTAAATTCTTGAATCAAAACTTGTTTTTCCTTGTTCTTAGGGGCTGAGGTCGACACCATGAGAGGAGGAGCATGATTAAAAACCTAAATTATGAAGGGTTTATAGGTTTTAATAAAAGTATACAAGTCCTAGTCCATATCAAAAACCTTTTTCCCTTTTTTTTCTTTTATCTACAAAATTCGAATTTATGTATGTATGGGAAAAAATATATTTTTATTTTATTTTATTTTTTAGTTAATTAATTTCCTTCAATCCCTTAAGTTTTTAAAAAAACTAAGCTAATTTTATAAACCTTTTCTTATAAAAACTACTTTCAAAATATAACCTTCATTTCACCAAACCACTTTCTACTTTTTATTTTTATTTATTAATTATATCATTATCTACATTACCCTAATTTTCTACAAAAACCTAAGCTAATTTGGGTAAACCTTTTTACATAAACGCTACTTACTAAACTTTCTAAAAATAACTTTTCATTTCACATTTCACTTTCTATTTATGGAAAGTTTACTGCAAACTTCCATATTTCACTCACATGCTTCCTTTCCAATAACTTACACTTCTTATAAACGCTTAACTCTTAAAAACCAAGAATTGACGTAGCAATGCATGCAACACGTCTTTCATTTCCATTATCACCACACGTGAACAAATGGAATACTTAACACCAAACTCATATGCACACAAAATAAGATAATCATTTACCTCTAAAATGACATCATGCACATACGTAAACCACTTCAACCTACATAATGAACACATAGCACGCAAGAAACATACAAAATGGACACTTAGCCATTTCTAAAGGTATAAACTAACCTGCTCAAATCACGGTTGTCACAGTATCCCCTCCTTTAGGAAATCTCGTCCCGAGATTTAACTAGCCGATTCATCAGCACGATCAACAAACAACTGAGGATACTTAGACTTCATATAATCTTCGGGCTCCCAAGTAAACTCGAGACCACGCTTTGAATTCCAACGAACCTTCACAAGTGATATCTTACTACATTTTAAACTCTTGGTTTCACGGTCCATAATCTCTACAGGTTCCTCAACAAAATGAAGAGTTTTGTCAACCTTAATCTCATCCAATGGCACATGCAGGCTAGCATCCGCCAAACACTTCTTTAGGTTTGACACGTGAAACGTGTCATGTACACCATTCAATTCCTTAGACAATATTAACTGATATGCTACAAGACTGGTCCTTTTAAGAATCTCAAATGGCCCTACATACCTCGGGGCTAACTAACCCTTCTTCCTAAAACGAACCACGCCCTTCCAAGGCGACACCTTTAGCATCACACGATCTCTAACCTCAAATTCCAACAGTTTGCACCTATTGTCAGCATAGCTCTTTTGATGATCTTTCACCGCTTTGAGCTTCTCTTTTATAACCACTACTTTATCAGTTGTTTCCTGCACCAATTCGGGTCCAATCAAACTACCTTCCTCAATTTCAGTCCATAACACGGGTGACCTACATTTTCTTCCATATAGTGCTTCGAACGGAGCACACCGAATGCTTGTGTGATAAATGTTGTTTTAAGATAATTCAGCTAATGGTAAGTGGATATCCCAACTACCACCAAAGTCTATCACACACGCCCTTAACATATCCTCTAACGTCTGAATTTTACGCTTACCCTGTCCATCTGTCTGAGGGTGATAAGCCGTGCTCATATCCAATCGCGCTCCTAAGGATTTCTGAAAGGTTTGCCAGAGACGTGATGTAAACCGTGCATCACGATCCGAGATAATCGACACAGGCACTCCATGACGCGCGACAATTTCATCGGTGTACAACCTCGCCAATTTCTCTATACTATAATCTTCATGTATTGCTAGAAAATGTGCTGATTTGGTCAATCTATCAACTACAACCCATATCGCATCGTGCCTATTCCTTGTTCTAGCTAACTTTGTGATGAAGTCCATGGTGATGCTTTCCCACTTCCATTCAGGTATCTCTGGTTGTTGTAATAAGCCCGAAGGCCTTTGATGCACAATTGCTAACATAGGTAGCAATATCCTTTTCTACACGTGGCTACCAATACATGTCTCTAAAGTTACAGTACGTCTTATCCGTCCCGGATATACCCAAGTACCTTGATTGTCATGGCCTCAACCATGTAACACTTCCTACCAATAGAACCCAAATTCGATCCATAAAGTAACAAACTCTCGTCTCCTTTTCTTTCCATCTGTTGCTCTAAACCATGTAGCCTTTCTGCGAGTACGTTCTCTTGCTTGAACGCCTCACTTTGGGCTGCCAGTATCATTCCTCTTACTCGTCTTGATTTCACTCTCTCGTTTCTACTCAATGCATCACCCACTACATTCGCTTTATCGTGTACACACCAAACCCTTCTTCAAAGTCCTGAAAAAACCTCTTTTTGTTCTACACTCCACTCATACTTCTGATTCCTCTCAGTTAGGGAAGTAAGGGGGTTCAACAATCTAAAAAAATTCGTGATGAACGTCGATAGTAAGCCGCCAATCCTAAGAATAATCATCCAATTCCTCACTGCCTCACTCTTACTCGGGTCTACATGATTACGTTATGGTTGACTACGTGACCAAGAAAATGCACTTCTTCCAACCAAAACTCACACTTAGAAAACTTAGCATACAGCCTCCTCCTTCCTCAGTGACTCCAACACTAACTTCAAATGAACTTCATGTTCCTCCTTCGACTTTGGGTAGGCCAGAATGTCATCAATGAATACGATGAAAAACCTACCTAAGTATGGTTTACAACCCGGTTCATTAAGTCTAATGAAAACCGTTGGTGCATTGGTTAACCCAAAAGGCATAACCGTAGACTCAAAATGTCAGTATCTCATTTGAAATGAGGCCTTTGGAATGACATCCTCGTGCATTCGTAGCTGATGATATCCTGACTGAAAATCTATCTTTAAGAAAGGACACGCTCCTCGTAACTAATCAAACAAGTCATCAATCCTAGGGAGTGGATAACGTTTTTTTTAACAGTTAATTTGTTCAACTCCCTATGATCAATACACATGCGAAAAGAACCATCCTTCTTCTTCATGAATAACACGGGTGCTCCCCACGGAAAGTGACTAGGTCATATGAAACCCTTGTCTTCCAACTCTTGAAGTTGTTCAGACAATTCTTGCATTTCTGAGGGTGCCAAATGATATGGAGACTTCGCGACCGGCGTCGCTCCAGGAACTAAGTCTATACGGAACTCAACTTGTCGCTGCGGTGGTCATCGACAAATCTTCTGAAAACACATCAATAAAATCGCACACTACGGGTATATCACTTATCCTAGGTTCATCTACCTTATCGTTCATTAGGGCTTTGGTGGCTCCCAAGGTACGTTCCCCATGAACTTGAAGTATCTCATCACCTTCCAACGGTATTCTAACCACCTTCTCATAACATACTATCACAAACTTCCTCATGGACAACCAGTCCTTTCCCACAATCACATCAAAGCTTCCACGACTCAACGGTATAAACGAACTCCAAGGGTTACGAACAATCGAATAGGATAACAAACGATTATCGAGTCAAAGGCTAGAGTGCATATAGGAGGTTCCACATATGCAATTAGACGTGGATCAAATGACATAAGAATCCTTTGAAAGAAAGGATACGTATATGCACCGAGTGAAAACGCAACGAAAGAAAACCAACAAGCGTACCACGACAAATGAACACATAGAAAAAAATCAATACCAAAGACGGAAATTCTTGTACCAATTATCGACTTTACTCGAACGACCAAATTAAATAATGTTTTTATAAAAATCAATTTAAAATAAAGAAGTTACTTTAAGTATAAAAATCATTTTAAAGAATAAATAAAATTGTTTTAAATGTAATCTTTATAAAATTCATTCTGGTTGTCATAAAAAAAAATCTAGAGACTGTTATCTAATGGTGTATCGTACCTTACCACTATGAATCACTTTAAACCTGCTTTTTATAATAAAATAAAAATCTATTTACAAAGATCATTTTATACACAATTTTCTACAAACACCAACATAATACTTCCAAAGGGTTTTTATAATTAGAAATCAATTATAAAATATATCAATTATAAAATATGTTACTTAACAAAGGACACCATAATACCAAAAGGAATCATAAAACACCGTACATAATCTAACATAATTCTATTGTTTGAAAACGAAAAAAAATACTAGGAACCATATACTCAAAATAAAATCAAACGAACTCGTACAAGAAAACTCATGCAAGACGTTACGTACCCAAAAGAAAACGTACGGACTTATCCAAAATAATGATCGACAACGCAAACCTAAAAGCATCCATACTAACACGTCGCCAATGGGTTACGAAAACCAAGGGATATAAAATCAAGGGAGTAATGATACACACTAATATGTTAGGAACAATTAGTGCTTAAAAGAAACGTTTGATAATTATACGAGAATTCAATGCAACGAAAGAACTAACGAAATGCGCCTATATTCGAAGGAGCAGATCCAAACAACTAATATACATCAAGACGTAGAATGGGGAAAATCAGGTATCCTTACTAACAAAGTACGATGAAGGGATGTTAAGCTTAAACTTAGGAAATCCGAACAAACAACCGAGAAAACGAGCAACCTCTATAATAGCAATACTAGGTATCCGCAATTACTAGATAGAAGGACAAACTTACTATCTATACAACTTAACTCAACATATTCTCCAATTAGGGTAAGAGAATAAATTATCTACCCATACCACCATCTTTATCATGAATACACTTATCAAAAAGGAAAACATAATACACTACCACCTTACAACCAAACACAAATAAATGCAATCATGGTCACAAGTCTACGTGTGTGATGCCTTTATAATTATGTTGGCCACCATAATTACAAGTGACTCCTTTAACACATGTACTTACTTCCAAGATTACCCATTTCAATCATAATTCACATATGAGCACATATACCACATTGCACATCTTAAACCACTCCAACTTAACACATAAAGGATGCTCCATCAATTAACTACTTACTTATTTTCCATAAACTTCACCGAGTTTTCCATAACAATATTCTTGTTGTGAAGATTGTGAGGGTCTTCATGAGACTTTTCAATGTCAACCGATGAATGAAGACTATTTTCATGAGCAAAATTCTTTCCATGATTCTAATTCCTTCGGCTTTGACCAAACTCAACCCCCGCAATATAC
>BQNB010107244.1:0-18037 GCA_026074375.1 Tanacetum coccineum | reverse complement strand
TTTTTTTCTATATATAGCTTTGTAAAGCCATTGTGGCAACCAAGTAGTTTTTAAGTCAGTTTTAGTGTAGTTTTAAAAAAAGAGTTTAATTGTCTTTAAGCTACTTTCTTTTATGCACTTGTAATTCTCAGTTTTAATGAAAATTTAAGCTATTTTTACTCAATAAGCTCTCAATAAGCTCCTTTGAGCTTATTCTTGTTAATAAGCTCAAACTCAGTTTAAAATTTGTTAAAAGCTCTTAAATACTGTTTTCAGTTGAATTTAATTCATAAATGTTCAATTGAGGTTGATTTTGGAAGCTTATGAAGAAATAAGCTAATATTAGCTTATTGAGCTTTTAGCTCAGGGAATAGAGGCAAGGTGCCATTAGGTCTTGATTTTTAAGCCACTCACTCTACAAGAGTGGCTTAGGTCTGAGACTACAAAAATTTCAGGTTCATTTCTTAAGTCTCATTTTAGCTTAATTTTAGCTTTATCAATTGCTTATTTCTATTCAATCTTGTTTCATTCTCTTCAAATATGTTTGTTCAGACTTAATTTCTAGCTGTTTTCAGTTTTCATTAGATTTAATGTGTGTAATCTCAGTTTCTCTTTTAAAAATGTCACTTAAGTAGTATAAGCTATGAGAGAAAGTAGCTTATTTTTCTTAATAAGCTATAGATTTAATAGCTTAAATAGTTCAAATAGGTTAGTATAAAATGGAGTAGATATAAGGTTTTGTCAGTTTAAGCTTTAAAAATAGATTTTAGATAAAAAAAATTAAACCAACAGTTAGTCTTAAAGGGTGTTTGGCATAAGCCTTAAAATGGGTTAAAATTGTTTTCCAAAGTTTTTAAAATTGTTTTCATAACTGTGAGGTTTAGAAGACTCCACAAGTGCTTATTTGGTTAAGCACTTGTGGGTTTGAGTTTAAGTGGCAAAAAGAGTTTGTTTTGAGTGTGTTAAGAAAGCTGTCAAACCTTCTTTGTCTTTTGACTTGTTAAGTCAAAACTCCCAAGTTTTCTTAGTGCCACAGTTTTTAAAAATCCAAGACCCTTTTTCACAATCAAAAATCAGCAAGTGTTTAAGCTTTTTAAAAGCTAAAATTTGGTGCACAAGTCCCTTTCATAGGGCACTCCATCTGTTTTAGCTTAACTTTTTGTTTAGAGCTTATTTGACAGCTTTTTATAAGCTGTCAAATAAGCCCTTGAGGCTAACCTTAAGGCTCCCCTGGTGCAAAGGGGAGACTTTAAGTCCCTCCTTCTTAGCTTTTTGTCTTATAAAGCCCAAGCTTCTTGGCTTATTTAGAGAGCTTATAACCCCTTGTATAAGCTCTCTAAATTTCAGCTTTTAAGAAGCTTGTTTGTTGGCTTATTTTTAAGCCCAAACTTGCCTTTTGGCTGTTTTCACATAGCTTAGGCTGAGGGATTGCTTATTCTTTGATTTTGGCTTATTGAGCTTATTCCATAAGCTCAAATTGTTTCCTAGTAGCTTTTTAGGTTAAGTTAGATAGTTAGTTTGCTTATTTCCCTTTAGGTAGCTTATTTGAATACCCATTTTAGCTTCTTAGCCCTTTAAGCTTTGTTTAAGCTTTTCTGTCATAATAGCTTTTTAGATTAGTATAAATAGTTGTTTAGCTTATTGAGCCTCTTTCCTAGCTTATTTGTCTACTCAAGTTAAGCATTTTTGCCTTTAAGCTTTGTTTAGCTTTCCTGTCAAGCATAAGCTCCCAACAGCTTATTTATTTTAGCTTTTCCTTTTATTTTCAGCTTACCTAGGTTAGTTTAGATCTCTTAGCTTATTTGAGTTTTTGTCTTAGCTTAAAACGACCCCAAGCCCAAAAAGACTTAAGCTATTTTGCTTTTAAGCTCATTTAAGCCAAACTGTCAACTTTAAGCTTATTTTTAAGCTTATTGACAGCTTTTCAACTTTGCTTCTTTGAGTTTTCAAAAAAAAAAGAAGGGGAAAGACACTTGGCCCGGGTGAGCAAGACTCGAACCCGGGACCAAGCGATACGATCCCCTTTTACACACACACTCTACCACTGCGCCCTTGGGTCTTTTTCGTTAAAGACTCAAGGGCATTGACTCTTATAGTCATTTTACCCTTATAAGCTGTTAAGCTGTTCAAGCTTATTTCGGGGCTTATTTCTTTAGCTTATTTTGGTTTCTTATTTTTCTTAGGACTGTTTTAGCATCTAGTATTTTGTAAAAAAAATTCAGAATTTTTCGTAGTCTTTTACTATTTTTTATAATTTAATTTAGTTAAAACTTTTAAAAATTCATAAAAAATACAAAAATTATCAAAAAAATATTTTGCTTTTTTAGAAAATTTTCTTTTATCATCTAGTTTGTAGGAAAAATATAAAATTTTTCGTAGGGTCATTTTTACAACTTTTTACTTTTTAAAGAACGGTCCGGGTGCGGTTTAGAAAACAATTCAGAATTTTTAGTAATCGTTTAATATTTTTTATAATTTAATTTAGTTAAAAGTTTATTTATTCATAAAATACAAAAATTATCAAAAAAATATTTTGCTTTTTTTAGAAAATTTTCTTTTATCATCTAGTTTGTAGGAAAAATATAAAAATTTTCGTAGGGTCATTTTTACAACTTTTTGTCTTTTAAAGAACGGTCCGGGTGCGGTTTTTTGTCTTGACTCGTTTTTGGGTCAAACGAACTCCGTTTTCGGTCTAGTCTTTTTCATTCTTCGTTATTTGTCCCGTAGAGTAGTTTAGAAGTGAAAAATTCTTCGTAGGGTTATTTTTAAAGAATTTAGGTTTTTCCCCCTTTGTTCGGGATTCGGGCCCTCGTTTTCTAGTTTAATTTCATAATTTCTAGGTTTTTCTTAAACGTTTTTATTCGTTATTGTTTAATTTGACTTTTTCACTCTCCCAAATCAATTCCTAAATCTTCGACTGTATCGATTCTCCAGTCCAGCCTCGTTGGGGATAAACGACCCGGGAACACTCTATACTACTTCTCGGTATCATTGACTTTGTTTCTAGACTATTCTTACTATATATTTTATATTTTATTATATATTATATATATTTTAAGGTGTAGTTTGGACGGATCAATTTTTGGCGCCGTTGCCGGGGAGGCTGTGAAACCGTCTATCGTTGCGTTTGGCATTTGTGTTTGAAGCTGTGAATATTATATAAAAAAAATATATAATAAAAAAAAGTACAAAAATATTTTCATTTTCTTTTAGTATAATTATCATTTAAAAAAAAAATTAAAAAAAAATTAAAAAAAAAAAAAAAAACCAAAAAGATAAAAACATTGTCTTTAATTATCAATAAAATTCACAAATTGGTAAAATACCAAAATATAATATTCTCAACTGAGGTATTATCATAATAACTTCCGGTGAACTTGTTGGTTCCCAACTCGAACAAAAGATTTAAAAACTTGCCATTTGTGTCTCTTACGACATACGGCTCACCTTGAAAAGTTAAACAAACTATAAAGTGGGTATAAGGAGGGTTGTTCCGAGGAACTACGACCCGAAAGGAGAAATAAGCTTCGCGCTATTCCTACTCCTCCGCTCACCTGTGCGTTTATCTTTTTGAGAGCTACCGTGAAGTAAGTAGATTATTTGGTTGAAGTTGTCTTATCTCATTGTCCGGTAAAATCAATTGTGAATAAATCATTAAAAAACCAAAAAAAAAATTAGTGTAAATTTTCTTTTTATATTTCTATTTTGTGCATGCGCACTCGTTCTCAAGCCCGTAGACGTCGACAACCACAAGTCCGACAAACTTCTGTTGAATCATCCAATCTTGAGAAACCTGATAATCCTCCCATAGTTACGATGGCTGATAATCGTACTATGGCGCAACTGCTCGAAGCACCCACCGAGGGGTACGAGGATGCGATAGTTATTCCGGAAATCACCGCGAATAACTTTGAGATCAAGCATGGTCTTCTGAATCTTGTCCAAAACAAGCAATTTTTTGGAAATGATAAAGAAGACCCACATGCTCACATCCGTTATTTCAACAAGATCACTTCTACGATGAAGATTCCGAACGTACCAAATACGTCGGTTAAACTTATGCTTTTCCCGTTTTCTCTCGAAGGGGCAGCCCGGATATGGCTGGAAAAAGAACCCCCTCGGTCGATTGAAACATGGGATGATCTTGTTTCGAAATTTATTAACAAATTCTTCCCTCCCTCTAAAACGACAAATCTCAGAAATGAAATCACGAGATTTCAGCAAAAATTTGATGAGACGTTTTATGAGGCTTGGGATCGTTTCAATGATCTTTTAAGGGGATGCCCTCATCATGGGTTTTCAGAATTGCATCAACTCGATACATTCTATAATGCCCTATTGTAGCTAAAATGAGTACAAGCTCTTCCACCCCAGCAGTCTCATCTGATGTTGCTGAACTCAAAGACATGGTTCGGGCATTAATTCTCGACAGAAAGAACCAAACCCCAGCTTCCGCCCCCGTAAAAGCGGTTGAACAAAGTTGTGTAACTTGTGGGGGAGGTCATTCTTATCAAAACTGTCCAGCCACTAATAGCAACATTTACCATGACAATATCCAAGAGTATGTGTCCCAGGCCGCTGCGGCCAATTTCAACCAAGCTAATTCTGGTTATCGACCTCCGATGGTCTCAAATCAAATTCGACCTCCTGGTTTTCCTCCCATTCAGAATCCTCATGCAAATAGTCAAAACAATTTCAATCGAGGAAATAACTTCAATCAAAACAGAGGAAACAATTTCAACCAAGGTCAGATTTATAGACCTCCGGTCAATCAACCAATAGCTCATCAAGGACCTGCTCCTCAGACACACGGTGTGTCAAAAACAGATTTTGAAAGATATGTCACAGCCAATGATGCAGTGTTGAGAAACATGCAAAACCAAGGTCAAAACCTGCAATCCCAAATGGCAAATTTGACTGACATGCTTTCAAAATTTGTTACTGCTAATACAGCTTCTACTTCCGGTTCTGGAACTCTTCCTGGTAACACTGTTACCAACCCAAAGGAAGATTTAAAAGGTATCACTACCCGAAGTGGTGTTACCATCCAAGGACCGAAAGCAGTTAATCATGACGCCGAGGTGACAAAGGACACGATGCCTCCTGCTAATAACGGAAGCACCGAAGACGTCCAACCTCCTGTTGTTCAAATTCAGTCTCGTAATCCAAATCCTGAGCCCAATGTTGCTCCTGTTGTTGCTCCTGTTGTTACTCCAATTCCTAAAGCATCAATTCCATTTCCATCAAGAAGAAATGATGAAAGGCGCAAGGAAAAAGCTAACGACCAAATCGAGAAATTCTATGAAATCTTTAGAGATTTAGAATTAGCTTTTAACCGATGCATTGATGCCATGCCTTAATTGCTTCGCTTTAAAAACCGTAATTTGGAAACTAGGAAAAATTTAAGCGAATTGGCAAAGGACTCCTTAAATGAAAACTGTTCAGAGCGGTCATCCTCAACAATACCAAAGAAACTTGGAGACCCGGCCGATTTCTGATTCCCTGTGAATTTACGGGGATTTACTTACCAGCAACGCATTGGCCGATCTTGGTGCGAAGCCTTAATCTCATGCCTTTATTCTGTATGGAAAAGTCTATCTCTTTCTGAATTGACCCCAACTTGCATGACGCTAGAGCTGGCGATCTTCGAATCACTGTAACCGATTGTATTGCCTGAAAGATGTCTTTATAAATGTGGGAAAATTCCAGTTTCCAGCTGACTTCGTAGTTGTTGATTTTGAACCAGACCCCCGAGTCCCCTTAATTCTCGGGCGATGTTTCTTGAAAACAAGTCATGCTTTTGATAGAATTCATGAAGCGAGATTACCCTTCGTGTTGGCAAAGAAGCCATCACATTTAACTTGGACCAAACTTCAAAATACACAGCTGATTACAACCATATGACGGTCAACAAAATCGACGTCATCGATATGGCTTGTGATGAGTATTCTCAAGAGGTCCTAGGATTTTCAAGTGTGGTCGCGAGTGGCAATCCCACTCCATATTTTGAGCCTATTGTTTCCACTGCTTCTCCAAACTCTCACTTTCCTTTCGTGGAGCAGTGACGTTTCTCTATTTGAAGAAGGCAGATTCGTTTCTTGCTCTAGAAATGATCCAACTTCATCTGAAGTTGATCCAACTTATCAATACGAGGGGACATCCTGATTCTAGAGGCCATTTTTGAACAGTGAAACCACCACCCCCCCCCTCCCAAATCATGAAACAATATATGCCTGGAGGTAGGAAAAGAAAACTCAAATCTGTGAAGACTAAAACCGTGAACCTTCCATTAATGAACCTCCCGATTGAACTCAAGAAAACTGCACCGCACCTGCCATCTTGAATACGCATTTTTAGAAGGTGACGACAAGTTGCCTGTCATAATTGCTAAAGACTTAAAAGATGAGGAAAAGGCAGCACTTCTCAAGGTTCTTAAGTCCCACAAGCGAGCCATCGCTTGGAAACTCTCCGACATAAAGGGTGTTAGCCCGGAATTTTGTACTCACAAAATTTTAATGGAAGAGGACTATGAACCATCTGTGCAAAGTCAGAGAAGGGTAAATCCAAAAATCCACGATGTGGATCCAAAAACGGAGGTTGAAAAACCTTGACGCTGGATTAGATTTTACCCCAACACTAGCCAGCCCTAGGGTGAGCCCAGTACATAGTGTACCTAAAACAAGGAGGTATGACTGTCATACAAAATGAAGAGAATAGAGCGATTCCTACTCGATTGGGTCACAGGATGCGAGTATGTATGATTACAGAAAACGTAATAATGAATCCAAACCCGAAAGACCACTTCCCTCTACCATTCACAGGACCAAAATGCCTCGAAAGACAAGCAGGAAATAATACTACTGTTACCTCCATGTTCTCCGGTTTACTTTCCCAGATCCCAACTGACCCAAAAGATCAAGAAAAGACAACATTCACATGCCCTAACGAGAACTTTTCGCTTATCGTACGCATGCCTTTTGGGCCTATGCAGATGCTCCGGGCACTTCCAAAGATTATATGCGCAATCTTCCACGATACTGAATTGAAACAACTATGAAGTATTCATGGATGACTTTTTGGTCTATGGGGACCTTTTCCTCCACGTGACCATAACCCATTAGAAAAGATGTTTGAAACGGTGTGAAGACACCAATTTGTCTCAAAACAGGGAAAAGGAGCCATTTTCATGGTAAAGGAAGGCATAGTTCTCGGAACATAAAAATTTCTAAGTCGGACTTGAGGGTAGATAGAGCAAAAGTCGATGTAAATACGAAACTCCCAGCCACTTCATCCAAGGAGTCCGTGAAGTTTCCTAGGGCACGCCGGTTTTACCGACTATTCATTCAGGACTATTCTTCAAAAATGCCCGTCCTATGAACTCATTTGCTTGAAAAAGAGACTTCCTGTTTGTCCTTTTCTTAAGAGTTGGTCGATTCCTAACACACATCAAAAGAAGATTGACTGTTGGCTCCGATCTATAATGCTCCCACTGGACTTGCCTTTTGGAACGATGTTTTTTTTTTCTTTTTTTTTTTTTTTTTGCGGAATGCTGACGACTCACTCATTCGCAATTGGGGCATACCTCGGGCAAAGGAAAAAACAAGCCATTTTCAAACCTATACACTAAAGCTAGCAAGACTATGAAACGAGGCTCAAACTCACTACCACTAACAACGGAAAATGAATTACTTGCTGTGGTGTGATCCTTTGAGAAGTTTCCGTCATATCTTGTTATGTCAAAAAACATAGTGTATACTGATCACTCTGCCATCAAATACTCTTTTGCCATGAAGGATGCTAAGGCAAGGACTCATGCGGTTATCTTATTGCTCCATAAAGAATTTGACATTGAAATTCGATGACAAAAAAAGCTGAAAATCTCTGCCGCCGATCATCTGTCCAACTTGAAAATCCACATCAAGACAAACTCGAGAACAAAAGAAATCATGAAGCATTTCTTCTCGAAACTCTGGTTTCGATTGCTCTTCAAGAATCAAAGTACCCCATGTGTTTGCTCGATTTTTGCAAACTACATGCGGGGAAATTTGTTATCCAGGGAATGACATCCCAAACATAAAAATAAATTCTTCAAGATGTCAAACACTAAATTCAGGGATGATCCTTTCTGTTAAGATCTGTGCTAGATCAGGTGATAAGACGTTGTTTTCTGGCAAGAAGCTTTAACATTCTCAAAGCTTGGCACAGTGGACCTACTGGGGGACACTATGGTGCCAATTACACACACAGCACGAAAATCTTCGATTCAGGGATATCTATTGGCCCCACCATCGTACAAGGGATGCCCATGACTTTGTCACCCTTTGTGACATTTGTCAACCGTCAAGGAAAAATACGCAACGTGATGAGATGCCACAAAACTCCATCCAATGTTTGCGAATCTTTGACTTCTGGTCATTGATTTTATGGGCCGGTCCGGCTTCAGAAGGCAACAAGTACATACTCGTGCTGTTGAGATGCTAAGTGCGGTGGGGTAGGGGGGGGGGGGGGGGGGGGGGGGGGGGGGGGGGGGGGGTGGGGGGGGGGGGGTAGTATTTTGGGATCTATTTGTCAAAATTTTTTGAAGCAAAAAGCGCCTCCCCACCAATGATGCCCGAGTTGGTTTGTAAAGCTTTTGAAAACTCTCTTCTCTCGATTTGGTGCACCTCCGACTTATCATAAGTGATCGCGGGAACTCACTTTTGCAATGACCAATTTACAAAGTCATGCATTAAGTATAGGAGTAACTCATCGTCCTCTCCACCGCTTATCACCCCAAACAGTGGGCAAGTTGAGGGTGTCAAAAAGCGGGGTTTAAAGCGTATTCTTGAAAGAACCGTGGGAGATAAATCGTGCCTCCTGGTCCGGACAAGCTAGATGAATGCTTTATAGGCCTAATCCGCACTAGCGTAACCAGAAACACCCATTGGGTGACTCCATATAAGCTGTGTACGGGAAGCATGTCATCTACCGATCAGCAGTGCACAAAGCCTACTGGGACTCTCAAGCATAACCAATTATGAATTCACACAGCAACACGGTAGATCACAGGAAAGTTCAACTGATGAACCTAAATGAATTCGTATCCAGGCTAACGAGAACTCTCAGATCTCTAAAGAGAAAACCAAGAGGATCACGATGCTAAGATCAAAAACCCGCGTTATCCAACGTTGGTGAACGTGTCTCCTTTTTCAATTCTAGACTGAAGATTTTTCTCGGGCAAATTGCAATCCCGTTGGTCCCTGGACCATTCACCGTTGTCCGAAGGTTTTCCCTTATGGCACCGTCAGCTAGCCCAAAACTCCGGGCCCAACTGAAATGAATTGGTCATCGTATCAAACAATACTTTGGAGGGGACGTACACAACCGGGTTTGTCCCGGATCTCCAAACGTTCCCCATGAGACCAATAAATTCGGGGGACGGGTCAAAAGCGTCGGGACCTAACCAAGCGCTTCGTGGAGGCACCCCATTCTATATCCGTAGTATGTAATAAATAAGTGTTTGTAGTTGTTGAGAAGGTTGCATTTCCATACCTTTGTATGTCATATTCTTGTCTTTGTAATTGTATTCCAGTATACCCGGATTGTGAAAGTCTCTCGATTCTTCATTTTTAACTCGAGCTTCACACCTCCAGCTTCATTTGGGGAAATTCAGTATCCAAATCTATCGACTAACGTTTATAAATCATTTTATTGGCACACTTTATAACGCCTTAGATTTTACGTAGGAACCCTTTGAAACCATCGAGGACGATGTTTAGTTCTAGTATGGGGGGGGAATCTTCGATTTGATTTTTGCCTGCAGTCGTTGTTATCACGCAATCCCGTTTTTACACCAAATCTTTGCAAAAATACCAAAAAAATGAAAAAATTAAAAAAAAAAAATTTCAAAAATAGAATAAGTGTTTTTGTCTTTTTGGGTAGAATAAGAATAAATTTTTGACTCGATAGGGCGTGTATGACCTAGCTAGTGTCTTATTTAGTGCCAAAGCTTTCACGAATTCTAATTGCTTTGAGTTCTTAAGTGAAGACGATAAATGATAAGTTAAATATAATTTTATGTGCAAGCAAGATTCGTCAAAAAACTTAAAGAATAACTTGTGTTCTTTTTCTCCCGATTAAGCTCTAATCCGCCTAATCATTACTTTGTTTCGATTTAATTCGCTAAGTCAATCGAATGTTTTCAGAAAAAGCTTCAAATTTGTAGACCTTGATTCTTTAAAAGCAAAAAGTTTTGAAAAGATTTAATGCCAATAAAGCATACCTTTGATTATATGGAGCAAGTAATAGATGTGTCGTGATACCCACTTCCGCCTAACCCCGAGGTGGGGGTTCAAAATAAGACATCATTTGCTTCATAAGGGACTTGGTGTTCTGTGATATCTCACTTGGTAAGAAATGTCAGAGGTGAGGGTTCAAACTATGACACTAAGCCTTAGCCATATAGGAAAGAAGGGTGATGTGATTTCCCACCCACTATCGCTATCAACGGTGTGGGGTTTCAAACTAAAGAACACCGACGTTGTTGTGGATATCTATTAGGGAGCGAGGCCTAGGTAGTTTCCAACTAAGCAACGCAGTTTCCTAGCGATTAAGAACAAAAAAAAAAAAAAAAAAAAAAAAAAAAAAAAAAAAAAAATATATTTGAAGTTTCTATAAAATCAAGTTTGCACAAGTCTTAAAAAATGTTGCTTGAGTCACGATTCATTTGTGACTATGAGTAATAAGTTGATCTATGGCTTGAGTAAATCGAGCATCACAACACGTAACCATTTATCCATGTCGAGGGGAGTTTCCAAAAGTATCCAATCATAAGTAAGAGGGCTTTACACCAAAACTTATATCGACATAATGATCTCGTTTAACTTGCTTGCTTAAGACTTAGTGAAAAATCGGGACGATGAAATTTTCCGTCAGAACATCCGTAGATCATATTCTATGGAGTTTCCTCACTCTAAGGATCCCATTGAGCGTTAAATAAGAAAGACAAACCATTCAAAATCCAAAAAAATTAGAGTAGTCAATGTACATACAAAATAATGGTGTTTAATCCGGGATTGTCGAAGCTATTGATTCTTTCCTTTGACAAAACACTTTTGCTACGTTCAAAGTTTATTAGTCGAAGGGGTCAAGAGTCTTAGTTTCGTAAATGCTGCTTACTTCATAGCATTGCTGAGGAAAACGCAATACCTTAGTATGGGGGATTTTTGTTTGTTCTTAAATACACATACCTTTTACCTTTAAAAACGAGCTGAAATAACCAAAAACGGACTTAAAATGCCAAAGATACGCTTGTTTTGCTAAATGTATTGTGCAGGAACGGATAACCAAGAAAAGGACGAAAAACAAAGCCAAAACGACAAAACTGGGCACGGAATGGAAAAGCTGTGAAGGACAAAGCCAAATCAAAGCCAACGACCAGAAAAGTCAAAGTCAAAAGTCAACTCAACAAATTAACAGTCAAAACCGGAGCCGTAATTGAAGAATACTATTGGTTGCAATCTCAACCTATCTGATAGGCCGGGAAAGCCCAATAGTATATTGATGAAGACTGTGAAGACCAAATGGGCCCTCAATCAATGACAACAGCCCATTTGTGTGCAATTGACAGAGACTATGAAGACTTTGAAGGCCCGATCCTAGCCTTGAACAAGCCAATCTCAGCCATTGTACACACAAAACCCACCCAAACCTTATTGGGCCTTAAAAAGCCCAATAACATAAGCCTAAACCTTATTGGGCCCAGACACACTTAATTGGGCCCAATACAGGCCCAAGCAAACCCAATTGGGCCCAATACACAATCCCAAGCCCAAACCCTGGCCCAAAAACAATTTTTACAAAACCTTAGGGACTTAAATTGTCAATTCTGAAAATTGTTTTATAAAAGAAAAGTGTTTTAAACATGAAAGGGACTGAATTTGCAATTTTCCAAAACCTTTATCTCTTTATAAAAAGCAAGGACCGAATTTGCCAATTGCTCATTCTTTCTTTAATTCTTTGTTTATAAAACACAAGGGCTGTTTATGCCAATTCCCAAACTTGTTTATAACTAAAGAAAAAAAGGGGCAAAACGAAAAGGGCAATAAGATGAAACATGAGGGTTTCTTTTTGCCAACATTCAAACTTTTAAAAACCTGCAGCCAATAACGACTCCCCCCTCACTCCCTTTCCCGCCAACTCCCTAGAACCCCTCAACATCACATGATACCACCCATTCTCTTACCCAAACCACTCGTTTACCCAGTCCCAACCTAAACCCACACCCACTAACTTGTTTAAACGCCACGCTGGCAATCCCCCCTCCCCCCAAGGTAAATCAATGGCGGGATTAAGCTTTAAAGAAGCACACTTCTCATCTGAGGGCTAGATTTGATGGCTAGCTTTTGACAACACACAACAAAACACAACAAGAAGAAGAAGTGAAGAGAGAGAGCTGCTTCTAAAAATAAAAAAGACCAAGCCAAAGAAACCACGACTTTTGTTTTTATGTTTTTTTTAGTTTCATTTCCATTTTTCAAGTCTTTCTTTTAAATTTAAGTGTATTCAGTTTACTTTTTTAAGCTTATGTTGTAATATTTCTGTTTTTAATAAAAAAGTTAAGAATTTCTTGAAGTTGCCATTGTCGAAATTTCAACCCTCATATTTGTTCTTTAATCATGTTTAATCTTGTCTAAGAGTGTGTTAAGGCTGTTAAAACATACTTACAATCAATTCTTTCAACCTTAATTTACTTAAAAAAGGGTGAAAACTACATTTAAAATAAGGGGAGTGATTGTAATGGTCAAAATGGGTGATTCTGAGTTTGTCATGGGTCAAGCACACTCAGCCAACTTTGGCTGAGTGTGTGGGGTTAATCAAGCCACTAAAACATCCATTTTTAGTTTTTTTTTTAAAATCAATTTTTAAGTCCTTTTGGTTTTCTGTCAAAATTTGAATAACCCAACTTGAGCTTAAAGGCTTAAGCTGCTTATGCAGTTTAAGCACACTCTTTGTGTGCTTATTGAGTTGTTTCTAGCCACATTTACCAAGCACTTTGTTCCTGCCCTCTTTACTTTGACTAAGTTTGAGTCAAAATTTGCTTTGCATTTTTTTTAGAACCCTCAAGTTTAAGCCCAAATATCAGCATGTTTTTATAAGTTTTAAAAGCTCATCTTTTGGAAATAAGTTCTTCCCTATGGCCTTTTGATCTGTTTTCATTCTTTATATCATTTAAAGCTCATTTGAGTTTATTAAGATAAGCTCAAAAAGCCCTTAAGGCTGTGTTTGTTTCTCCCCTGGTGCTGAACACCCACATTCAGCACCCTTTTCCAGCTTATTGCTCCCTAGACCTATTTTTAAAAAATACAAATCCTTTTTAGCTTTTAGTTTAGCCTATAATAGCCCTTTAAAGCTCCCCTAGATTTATATAGCTTACTTCCCCTTTCTAAACTTAGCTTAATTGAGTGATTAAAAACCCCTTTTCTGTTTTCCTTCTTTTTTCTAAAAAACTGTCAATTTAGCTTATTTGTGTATCAAAGCTTTATTTTAGAGGGTCTTATTTTCCAGTTGAATGTCAGTTAAAATAGGTAGACCATAAGCTTAGTATTGTTAGTTAAATTCATTTTCAGCTTATTTTGAGCTCTTAAGCTCCTAGAAAAAAGCCAGTAAGCTTTTTTAAAAGCTTAATAACTTTCTGTCATAACTAAAAGCTCACCTTTTCTGGCTTATCTCAGCCCATTTCAGCTTCAACCCATCTTTTTTATGAAAAATGTTCCTCCTAATCCCCTTTACAACTTGCTTCTTTTTGACTTTTTGATAATAAGCTAGTTGGACCCTTCTTGTAATCGGGTTCCACTTCAGGGACCATTTATGTAATTTCCTCTTTTATAGTTAGCATAGTTAGTCCCTGTGGTTAGTTAGCCTGTTACCCCGTTTGTCCTTGTGTCCTTTTCACTGTTAGTCCTTGCCAGTTAGGTTAGTTAGTTATTTAATTTAATTTAATTTAGTTTTAGGGTTAATTTTAATTAATTTAATTAGTTATAATTGGCTACAAAAAAGTAACTGTTTATAGGCTTTTTATAATTTTTAATTCCTCATCTTTTTCTTTATTATTAATTTGATTTTTTTTAGAATTTTTTGTATTATATTTTCGTGTCTTTTATTCATGTCGTTTACATATATATAATTATTTTTAAAAATAGGTTTTTTAATCTTTAGGAAAATTCAAAAAAAATAACAAAAAAATTAACAAAAAAAATATTTTTCTTTTTTAGAAATTTCTTTAAATCAGTTAGTTTAATATGAAAAAATATAAAACTTTATGTAGGGAATTTTTGCTAAAAATTCAGTTCGGGCCCGTTAATACCGGACCCGATTTTTTTTTTTTCGTTTCTTTTCTTCTCTTATCTTTCTTTATCTTAACCGTTTTGTTCTTTTTTATTAATTTAATTTAAAAAACTTCCGTGTTTGAAAATTTTTTTTACACTATTTTCGTTTTCAAGTTTAGGAATATTTTTAATTTAATTTCAAAATTTTAAAAATTATTTTAGGACTTTATTTTATAATTTATTTTAGTTTTTATAGCTTGTGCGACTATAATTTGCCACGTATAATAATTGGCATGTTTAATTAGTTTATATTTAGTTTAATTATTTTAGTTTAAGTAATTTTTATAAAGAATTTTAAAGCCTATTTTTGTTATTCCCCGTAGTTATTTAAGATTCCCACATTTCTCCCACTGTCTTTTCCAACATATCCCACTGCTGTTATTAGTTTCCCGTAGAATATTTTATTTTTCCTTGTTCTCCATTTCTTTAATTTAATTTTATTTAATCTAGTTAAAAAAAAAAAAAAAAATACAAAAATCATCTGTTTCGCGATCAACAACATATCAAATCATCAATTCATTTTCAATCGTTATCATTAAATAACCATTCCGAATTTTCCAGCGACTTCCAATCCACAAGAATATCGCATTTTTCCACAATACCCATACCACACCAATTCCAGCCTCGAGAGGGTGATTTACGGACGCGGAAAGCTTCTATACTACTCTCCTGGCGCCCTTAGTGGTGAACACTAAAAGTCAGAATAACATTGACTGTGCTCTTATCAGACTATCCTTACTCTATATAATTGATTAATCTTTTTATATGTATATGTATTTTAAGTGTAGTCCGAGGGGGGGAAGGGGGAGGGATAGGTGATCAAAAAGTTTTACCAATAAGCTATAAACGGCTTTGGACTATATGAAGAATCTGAGTTTTTTGCCCGAATAAGCTTTTGCAAACTTAAAGGAGTTTGACACAAACTAAAAAACAGAACAATAATTACTGTTTTGGACAAAAGGACTACCGAAAGAGTAATAAAAAAATTATTAAAGAGAACGTTCAAACATAAAACTAAAAGCTTAACTATGAAAAAAAAGACAGGTTTGTAAGTTACTATTCGTTTTAAAGCCCAAATAGTGATATGACAAACTAATACCTTGCACAATAATGTAAATAGAGACAAAAAAGTGCAACGAGAGTATGAAAAAGAAATAAGCTAGACAAAATAAGCTCATAATAAGCTAATCACAACGAAATCACTAAACCAAACATTGGCATCTTGAGTCCCACATGTAGAGTAAGAGACCCATAATCATTCATCACCAAGAACTCAAAAAAATGACAGAAAAAGATTATATAAAAAGAGAGAAAAGAACAAAGAAGAAAAGAGAGAGATGAACTAAGAGAGAAAAAAGATGGTACTTGCACAAAGAAAAGAATCGAGAAGCAACTCCCTTTCCACACTTGAGAAGGGCGTTTAATAACATAGAGTGGACAAGCCTTGTGGCTTCTTATGTGCATATGGGCCAGACCACCTAAGAATAGGAGCTTAAGCCCCGACAACTAGGCCCTATTAGCTTAAGAGAGATTACCGTAAACTACATTTTCTTATTCAAGGCTCGGGATTGATAATGACCATTACTTTACTAAAAACACGGCTAAAAAGGTTGAATGCTACAACTGCCATAGGAGAGGTCATTTTGCTAGAGAATGCAGGGCACCAAGGAATCAGGAGAATAGAAATATGAGATAAGCTCCTACTCAAGAGGGAAAGAGTAAATGCACCATTAGCTACCCCTGAATACATCTACAAGCAAATGCCTTGGTTTTGTTCAAGATGGGATAGGTTGGTTAGGAATGGAGCTTTCCAGGTTGAAGAAGGCGATCACAAACTATGCTCTAATGGCTATACATCCCAGGTTCATCAAGTTAATCAAGTTCAACTCTAAGGTACATACTTTCTCTAAAGATTGCTTAAAATCATATGAAACTCTTCAAAAACAGTATGATCAACAACGTGAAGCTCTTAATAAATCTAATCTAGAAATAATAGGTTATCAAATGGTATTAAAATCATTAGAAGCTAGGATAGTTGTTCATGAAAAGAATGAAGCTGTTTATGAAGAAGATATTTCATTTTTAAAGTATGATGTTCAAGTGAAAGATATTTCTATCAAAGACCTTAAAATCAATTGGAAGAAGCTTTAAAAGAGAAAGATGATTTGAAACTTAAACTAGAAAAATTTAAAGAATCATCAAAGAACCTAACTAAACTGATAAATAGTCAAATAACTGCTAAAGACAAGACCGGTCTTGGTTTTGATGAACAAGTAAATGAAAGTGAAGTGCTTGATAATGTGTTTGACAATCGTAAAAGTGATGGGAATGATAATCCAGTAAATGATAGGTTTAAAAAGGTTGAGGGATATCGTGCAGTTTCCCCTCCTTACACTAGGAACTACATGCCCTCAAGACCTGACTTATCCTTTGTTGGGTTAGATGATTATGTCTATAAGA
Source organism: Tanacetum coccineum (assembly GCA_026074375.1). Classification (NCBI taxonomy): domain Eukaryota; kingdom Viridiplantae; phylum Streptophyta; class Magnoliopsida; order Asterales; family Asteraceae; genus Tanacetum; species Tanacetum coccineum. Next base: position 1,232 of record BQNB010107244.1, on the reverse strand, counting down.
CAAAAGTGAGTGAAAGTATTACTACTGCATCTAAAACTAGTATGGATAGTTTGGAAAAACCTAAAACTGTTAGGCCTAGTGCTCCTATCATTGAAGAATGGGACACTGATAGTGATAATGATAGTGTGTTTAGACCTAAATCTGATCAGACAAAACCAAAGTTTACAAAAATTAATTTTGTTAAATCTGGTGAGAATGTGAAATCTGCTAATAAGGAAAACACACATAGGCAAGTAGAGTATCCCAAGAAAAGTCAAAGTCCTAGGGATAATAGAAGAAACTGGAATGGGATGATGACTCAGAAACTAGGGAATGGTTTTGAGTTTATAAAAAAAGCTTGTTTTATATGTGGAAGTTTCAACCATTTAATCAAAGACTGTGATTTTCATGACAAAAAAATGGTAGAAAAACCAGTGTTGAATAATAAGGGAAGGGTTACTGGTCAAAGGGATATTAGACCAGTATGGAACAATGCTCAAAGGGTGAACCACTAAAATAAATTGACTCACCTACATCCTAAAAGGAATTTTGTTCCAACAGCAGTTGCAACAAAGTCACGACAAGTGCCAGTTAATGCTGCTAAGCAAAGCTCTCCAAGAGCAGCAGCATCAACTAGTACTACCATGCCTGTTAATACTGTTGCCCCTAAACCAAAAGTGAATGATGCATTACCCACAACATATTCTTATTTTAAAGCACATTCACTAGTAAGAAGGGCCTTTAACAAAAAATTAGCAGCTAAAACCAATAATTTTAATGAAAAAGTTAATACTGTTAGGTTTAATAATGTAACTACTGCTGGTCCAAAAGCAGTAGTTAGTTCCGCTGAGGGAAATAAGGATAATGCTGTTAAGTCCTCAGCATGCTGGATTTGGAGACCAAAAGGAAATGTAATAGATCATTTCTCCAAAGACAGTGGATCATACACTCCTAAAAGATTTGGCTATATTGATCCATAAGGCAGACTCAAGTCAATAATGGCTTGGGTCCCCAAGAGAAACTAATTCTCTTATTTTGAGTACAGGGTAATCCATAATATACTTTACAGGATCACGGGATTTTTGATAGTAGATGCTCCAGACATATGACAGGGAACAAGTTCTACCTCTCAGATTATCAAGAAATTGATGGTGGGTTTGTTGCATTTGGTGGAAGTCCTAAATGAGGTAAAATTACTAGAAAAGGTAAAATTAGGACTGGGAAATTAGACTTTGAAGATGTATACTTTGTAA
>BQNB010107243.1:0-23211 GCA_026074375.1 Tanacetum coccineum | reverse complement strand
ATTTTTGATGAAAAAATGAGTGGCTATGATTGGTTCACTGGGTCTATGACAAATGTTGGGTCTATATTGAACTTTTGGCTTGGTTACAATGCTGTCCCTTCACCTCATCCCTTAATTCTCAACAGACCAACACCTTTAGATTTGTCTTATTCAGGTCTTGAGGAATTCAAACATCCTGAGGTAAATAAGTATGGTCCTAGGGATTCAAGTTTAAAGTCAACCACTGTTTGTGATAAAGAGTCAAATAATTCTAGGGAGAATACTGATGACTCTGTAACACAACAACCCAAGATTGTTATTGAAACTAGCTCTGTTGTGTCTTCACTTAAGGTAGACAAAGATTGGAAAGAAAAGTTTTTCCATCCGGCTAATAATGTTAGGTTAGAAGAACCTAAAAAGGCTAGAGAGAATACTGATGCCCCAATTATTAAAGATTGGGTGTCAGATGATGAGAAAGAAGTTGAGTCTACTCCTAAGGAAGAAAAGAAAACTGTTGTACCTATTGCTACTAAGAAAGAGTCAGTTAAAACTGTAAAACCAAGTAGAAGGTCAGTTAGGTATGCTGAGATGTATAGGTCACAGAGACCTAGGGGGAACCAAAGAAGCTGGAATGGTCAAAAATCTGCTCAATTAGGATGTAACTTTGTTTTTAATAACAAGGCATGCTTTATTTGTAGTAATTTTGATCACTTTCAATACAATTGTCCTAATGCTTACAAACATATGGTTCCAAGAGCAGTCTTGTTGATCCCACGCCTTGATCGATTCTTTATGATATAAAGAGTTTGTTACCTTGGAAGAATCCAAAATAACAAAGATTGAGACTTTGTATGTATATCAAAGTGTATGCGGAATCTACACTTTGATACTCTAGAGAAATTTGTTAATGGAACAGTAATGACCACTAACACACAATGAACACAAAACTCACTGCTTCAATATTATTAACTAATACGAGTACTCTTGAAGTACTGGGGTTACAAACCTTGAAGCTATTACAAATTCTCTCTAAATCTATCTCTTAAAGTTCTATTTTACACTACACTAGGGATCTCCTTTTATAGAAATACAAGGAGCCCTTTACAAATATATCTACCTATCTATTAGGATCAGTTACAATTCAAAACTAAACATCCCAAAATACTCTCCATGCATTCTTATCTTCAGTTCATCAGCTTTGACCATTTAGCAGTACTAACTTCTTCTACTAGCAATATTAAGTAACCTTGGCAGTACTAACTTTGTACTGGCAGTACTAACTCCTTTAGTACTGTTGGCAGTATTAAGTTATATGAAGATTTATTCCTAACAATCCTCCCCTAAACTTGTGATTGTCCTTCAAATCATCAAGTTTCTTTTGTATAAAATCTTCTAGTCTTCTTTTTCTGCTGATGATTCTTTCAAACAATTCTGTCACTTCTCCACTTGAGATCTTATGAATCTGAGAAGTTCAAATGCCTGGGAACTTTCATGATCTACCTCCAATTTTCTACTTAACATCTTTGTCAACATCTCTTGGCTTAAGGGATACTTCTTTTCTGTTAACATATGAATTGCCAGTCCATTGTCTATCAACAAAATATGAATACCACAGAAATCACATAATCTCCAGCTTAAAAGATTGTATTCATGTTGATCTCTCCAAATCTCATCATCCTTATCAGGCTCAAACAAGGTATGTAGATCTCCCCAAAGCATTAGATCAAAACCTTCTGGACTTGAAGCACAATACATCTTCTTGACCAAACTGTATATAGAGGTTTTCGCCAAGCTCTTGTTGAAAGTTGTTAATTTCCTCTATTTTCTTTGTAGTACGAGCAGGTGGGCAATATTTGCTTAGAAACTTATTCTTCATTTATTCCGGTGTAATGTACAATTAGTTGTTTCTTATGCTACGACTTGCGGGTTCGGTTAAGGACATAGGGAAGGCTCTAAGCATCACTTGGTCTATAGTAGTATTAGGAATGTGAAATAAATCCATGATCTCAAGAACTTTCTCAATGTGTTCGTTCGCATCTTCATGATCTGAACCACTGAAGGTGTTAGTAACGTAGTTCTTTAGAAATTGGCCCTTTAGTTCAAAGTTATCTTTGTCTTTAATTTTGGCCTAGCAACTCAGATCCATAGTAAGCTCGGTCTGCTCATTGTACTGCTCCTAGGTTTCTCGACTTTGTTTTCGCAACTTCTTCCTCCGAGTTTTTGGTTAGAAAGTAAATTAAAATCAGGCGATTTCAATTCGTCAAGACTTAGTGTCTTGAAGTGTCTCCTAGATGATCAAAATTCTTGTTCAGGTTCATTATAAGGTGTGTATAGTTCGTTAGCTGAAACTCCTTGTTTTGTGTATGTGTTTAATTTCACATTACCTTTTACCTTTAAAAGGAGCTAAAATACCAAAAAACGGACTTCAAATGCCAAATTATTGCTTGTTTTGCTATTTGTGTTGTGCAGGGAAAAGGATATCTAAGAAAAGAGATAAAAAACGAAAGCCAAACGACAAAACCGGACACGGATGGAATAGCGTGGAAAAGTCACAAGTAAAGTCAAAGCCAAGTTTGAAAAAGTAACCAAGTAAACCCCGAAACCGAAGCCAAAAAGTCATAGAAAAACTATGTTTAGGGACTAAACTTGTTAAATCCCTAAACTTGTCTTAAAAGAAGAAAAGAAGAAAATAAAGATGAAAGGGTTAATTCTGCCAAATTGGCAAAGTTAAACTACAAGGGCCAGTATTGCAACACTTCAAGTTATAACTAAACATAGGACTCAATCTTGCAAAGACTTATATAACTTTTGGGGACTATTTATGCCAAGTCCCCAAACAGTTTCACCCCACTTGGACGTGTGGTGCAAACAAAACACACACCATGGAGGACCAAACCTGCCAATCCCCCAAACTTCACCCCTATGTTTCAAACTACTGTACATCTCTTTCAATCCTTTCCCGCCAAACCCCAACCCCACACCCTGTCATTTTCACTCCTCGTTTGACCTCCCACAACCCTCCAAAACCATCACCATAACTTACCCCCCCCCCCCCCCACACACTTGGCCTTTGCCATGTTGGCAATCTAATTCTACCAATTCGGTTCATGGGGTTTAAAGTTGACTTGGCACCAAGATAAACGAAGGGCCAAGATTTGTTTGTGTTTACACTCTCACAACAAACACAAGACGTTTTTGTGTCTTCAAAGAAACACACCAAGAGAAGAAGACAAGAAGACCATGTCCCAAACCCTAGATTATTTTCTATAAAAAGCTTTGTAAGCCCTTGGTGCTAGAGAGTAGTTTTTTTAGAAGAGTTAGTTATCTTAGTGTGTAATTTCTTTTCAGTTTTCAAACTTTTATGTACTTTCTTTTTTAAGATTAATGAGAAGTGAGTTTTATGTTCTACTGTTGTTTAAGATCCTTAAGAAATTGTAAGTCATATAAGCTATTAATACAATCCTTCTTATAAACTGTTTTTAAAACCTTTAATCAAAATACATTAAGGAACGTTTTAAGAAGAGATACGGGTTACTGTTGGATTAAGATAGAAAAAAAAAAAATGGATGATGTGCCAAAATTGGAAGGCTCATTGGGTTTGCTTAGTTTAAGCTTATTCATAAGCTTTGGGTAGGTTTAGAGCTTATTTAGGAATTCAAAAATCCTGTTTAAGCAAGGATTAAGGTACATTTTCTTTTTGAATTTTAGCTTATAGTTACTGTAGCAACAGCTTTATTGTGCTTTTTCGTAGCTTATTTTGTATTTTGTCTTGTTTATGTACTCTTCATGGCGTAGTAATGCTTATTTATTCTTTGTTTTAAAATTTGAGCATTAAACAGCCTTTAAAGTTTAAAATCAGTTTTTAAGAAATATAAAGCGGGTATTTGGGTTAGTATGGATAACGGGTCTAAAATGTGTGTCATGGGTTGGGTCATAAAGTTAGCTTAGCTTAGTGTTTGAGCTTATTTATAGTCTGTTTTTCTAATGTTTTTTAGTTCAAAAACCTGTTTTTCAAGTTTTTACAATTGTTCTTTGAAACTGTTGGTTTAAAAAAAAGAGATTCAAGGGCTTATTGGATTAAGCCATGTCAACTTGAGTGTGTTTAAAAGTGTGTACATTGTGTGTCCTAAACACAGGATCTCAATAGTACCTTTGAGTCATTTGACTTTTTGAGTCAAAAACTGCCAAAGATTTAAGTGCCATTTTTATAAATGAAAGAGTCCTTTTTCAAGAACCAAAAATCAGCATCTTTTCTTTGTTCTTAGAAGCTCAAAGTTTGAGCATAAGCTCACTTAAAGCCATTCTTCATCTGTTTTAACTTAGTTTTTTATTTTAAGCTTATTTGACAGCTTATTTTAAGCTGTCAATATAAGCCTTTGACTTTTGCACCACTTCCCTGGTGCTAAAGGCCAACGTTTATGCACAATATATCTTTTGCTTTTTAGTGCCCTTTGCCTAGCTTTTGGGCTTATCTTAAGAGGCATAGCTCTTTGATAAGCTCCTTCAATTTCAGACCTTAGGTAGCATGCTAGGTAGCTTATTTTTAAGCTTAAAGTAGGACTTTGACCTGTTTCACTTAAGCATAGTGTAGGGATTGCTTATTTTCTTTCTAGCTTATTAGGAGCTTATTAGTTGTTGAATTCAGTCCTTAGTTGCTTATTAGGTATGTTAATAGGCCTTAGATAGCTTATTGCCCTTGTCCTTAGCTTATTAAGGGTTTTTAAGCCCATATCCATACCCAACAGTACTAACTCTTTAGTTAGTACTGTGGGTTTAAGCCAAACTCTTTGGCTTATTAAGCTTATCTAAGTTGCTTATTATTGTTCCTAGTAGCTTATTTTGTTTGTGTAGTTAGTGTGTATGCTTATTTTCTTATTTTCTTAGCTTATTTAAGTGTTAACCAGGCCGATAGCTTAGGCCACTTTTGCCTTTAAGCTCTATTTTAGCTTTCTGTATATTAAGCCCTTTTCGCTTATTTAGTTTCACTTTTTAGTCTTTTGTGCTTAGTTAGATAGGTTAGATAAATTTTAGCTTTTTAGTCAAATTTTAGTTATTTGCAAAAGTCCAAGGGAGCGTAGCCATTTTGCCTTAAAAGCTTATTTTGGCTAACTGTCGAATTAAAAAGCTCTTTTTTAAGCTTATTTATATGCTTCACAAATGGTTGTAGTTTTAGAATTTGTTATGATCAATATGTTAACAAGTTTGGTTCACAAAGTTTTCATAAAAAAAGGAGACAAGGGGTGACCCGGGTGAGCAAGACTCGAACCCGGGCCTCTACCCTCGTACACCTCTCTTTTTGGTAACAAGTGTTACCGCTGCGCCCTTGGGACTTTTACGTTAGTGTCCCAAGGGCTTTAGTATTTAACCTCATTTTCATTCTTTAGGCTATAAGCTGTTTACAGCTTATTTTCGGGCTTATTTATAAGCCAATTTTTGGTTTCTTATTTTTCGTAGGTTAGTATTAGTGTAAAGTAATTTTAGTAAAATTTCATAATTTTTAAAGAAGTTTAGTTTTTTTTATAATTTAATTTAGTTATAACGTTTAAATAATCATAAACAAATATAAAAAATTATCAAAAATTATTTTTCTTTTTTTGAAAATTTTCCTTTAGTAATTTAGTTTGTAGGAAAAAATACAAAAAATTGTAAGGACATTTTTGTAACTTTTTGATTTTTTAAAGAACGGGCTCGGGTGCGGTTTTTGTCTTGACTCGTTTTTGGGTCAAACGACCTCCGTTTTTAGTCTAGTCTTTTTCATTCTTCGTTATTAGTCCCCTAGAGTAGTTTAGAAGTGAAAATTTCTTTGTAGGGTTAATTTTGAAGATTTTAGGTTTTTGACCCTTTGTTCGGGATTCGTGCTCTCGTTTTTAGTTTAATTTCATAATTTTTAGGTTTTTCTTAATCGTTTTTGTTTGTTATTGTTTAATTTAACTTTCCACACTCTCAATCACTTTCTCTCTTTTCATCTCCCCCCTTTTTTTTTTTTTTTCTTTTCGATCTTCCTGGACTGTCATCGATTTCCAGCACAGACTCGTTGGGGATTAAACGGACCCGGGAAAATTCTATAATGCTCTGGTTTTTATTGATTGTTGTATTTTTTAGGACTTATATTTATTTTTTTTATTTTAATTTATATATGTTAAGAAACTTAAATCAATTTTTTGGCGCCGTGCGGGGAGGTGTGATCCGACTATAGTTGCTGATTGATCATTTATGTTGAAGTGTGAATATTATCTAAAAAAAAAAACCAAAAAAGTACAAAAATATTTTCATTTTCTTTTTAGTATAATTATCATTTAAAGTAAAAAACTAAAAAAAAAAAGAAAACCAAAAATATAAAAACATTGTCTTTAATTACAAATAAAATTCACAAATTGGTAAAATGCCAAAAAATATTATATTCTCAATTGTGGTATTATCATAATAACTTCGGTGAACTTGTGGTTCCAATTCGAAACAAAAGATTAAAAACTTGCCTTTTGTGTTCATAGCGAGTTACGGTTCTCCTTTTAAGTTAACAAACTATAAGAGGGGTTAAGGCGGGGTGTTCGGTGGGAACTACGACCCTAAGGAATAGGTTTTTAATAGCTTCGCGCTTTCCTAGTTCCTACGCTCCTTTGTGCGTTTTTCTTTTCGTTGAGTTAACGAGAAGCTTGTCGATTATTAGGTTTAAGTTGTCTTCTTCGTTGTCCGTTATTAAAATAAATTGTGAATTTACGTTCAATAAACCAAAAAAAAAACCAAAAAACTAGTGTAAATCTTTCTTTTTAGTGTATGCACACTCGTTCCCAAACTCGTAATCTTCATAATCAACAATAACAGGCTCCACCAGCTGTTGTGAACCTTTCAATCTTGAAGACCCTTTTGAAAAATCCACCACCTCTCCCCACTCCAATGGTATGATCAAGTACCATGCTCAATTGATCGAAGCACCCACCGAAGGGCGTACGAAGAGGCAATTGTTTAAGTCCCTTGAAATCAATGCTAACTTTGAGGTAATGCATGGTTTTAATCAAAACCTCGTTCAAAAAAACAAGCATTATTCGGACATGACAAAGAAGGATCCTCATGACACTTCCGTTATTTCAACATGATCATTATACGATGAAGTTCAAGAACGTCACGGTACGTCGGTTAAGCTTATGCTTGTCCCATTTTCCCTCGAGGATGCAGCCGATGGGCTAGAGAAAGAACCCCTCGATCGATTCAAACATGGATGATCTTGTTTCAAAAATAATCTACAAATTTTCCCTTCTTCCAAAACCTCAAATCTTCGAAATGATATACGTGATTTCAAAAAGATTTGATGAGACGGTTTTATGAAGTATGGGATAGATTTAACGATCTTCGCTGGGCATGTCCACATCTTAGTTTCTGAATTGCATTCAAATTGATTACATTCTTATATTGCTGAACTCTAACGATAAGATTCGTTTAAATTCCGCGGCGGGTGGCAACTTTTGGACAAAATGCCTCGTAATTGTCTAATGAAAAAAAAATGAATCATTGAAAGCAAGTCCAAAGTTCGTAATTCACGCATCAAAACCGTGTTGCAAAGTGAGTGCGAGCCACTTCCACCCTGGAATCTCTTCGAAGTTGTGAGTTGAAAGAAAATGTGAAAGCTTTACTCCTTGACAAGATAAAATCAGTCTCCCGCTTACTTCTTATAAATGCGGTTGTGGAATGTTGTGTTCTTGCGGTGGTGCTCATTTCCTAGCCAAACTTGTCCAGCACTTCTGGCAATGTGTATAGAGATAATATCAATAATATGTCTCTCAAGACAGCAGCAGCTAATTACAACAAGGAAAACACGGTTTCGAGACCCCGATTTCAAATCAAAATTCGCCAACGGTTTCCTCCCGTTCAAAACAATATGTGCCAAATCAAGGAAAAAATCAGAATCGTTACAACCAAAACGAGGGATTTTTAATCAAGCTCCAGCTTGCAATCCCCGGTTCATCAAGGTCAAATCTATCGACCTCAGGTTGTTCAACATCCTGCTTATCAAGCTCCCGCCTATCAAGCTCCAGCTCCTCAAACACATGGTGTGTCTAAACCGATTTTGATAGCTACATAAAAGCTAATGATGCTGTGATGAGGAACATGCAAACTCAAGGTCAAAACATGCAAAATCAATTGACCAATCTACGGACATGCTTTCCAAAATTTGTCACTTCAATACCGCTCTACTTCGGGAACTCTCCTAGTAACACTGTTACTATCCCAAAAGAGGTTATATAGGGTTTACACTCAAAGTGGTGTAGCGTACAAGGGTACCTCGATTCTTTTTCTTCTTATTCCTAAAGTAAAGATCGTGAATACCGAGGTCACAAAGGACACGATGCATCCTATATTAACAGAAAGCACGAAGAGTCCACCTCGGTTGTCCCTATTGTCAATCATGAAATCTAGTCTGGAAACCCGCAATGCTCCAGTTAGTGCTTCAAGGCCTAACCAAAAAGCATCGATTCAATTTACTTCAAGAAGAATTGATTGAATGAAGTCGTATGAAAGCGAACGACCAAACTTGAAATTCTATGTAATCTTTCGGGATTTGAGTTTCGAAATTTGCTTTTCGGTTGCCTTGATGCTCATGCCAAAATATCGCTTCGACTCTTAATAACCTTAATCGGAAACAGGAAATAGTAAGAGAAATGGTCTAGAACCCCATTAATGAGAATTGCTCAGCAGTCATCCTAAACAAGTTACAAGAAACTTGGTGAACCCTGGCCGATTCTATTTCCATGTGAATTTTCCGGGATTTATTCATGCTACCGCCTTTGGCAGTTCTTGGCGCATGCATGAATCTTTTGCAATATTCGTCTGGAAAAACTCTCTCGCTCTTCCCGGACTTAACCCCAACTTGCCATGACGCTAGATTTAGCGGACCGTTCAATCTCTGAACCAATCGGTATCGATGTAGTGTCGTGTGACGGTGGGTTTGGGCCCTAACAAAAATTCAAATATAATTCAAAATCTCTATCTATAACAACATTATTTAAAACACTTAATATATAACCATCATACACTCCTTCTCTCAAACATATAATTCTCTCTTCACAACAATTCCCCAATTTACCTTAAAATCAAACCAAAATTATTCCCTCAATCTAAATCCCATTAAATCTCACAAACTTAAATTAAAAACCCATATAAACCTATTCCAAAACACTTCACATAACCAAAACCAAACCAAAATTTTCGCTCAAACAAAATTCAAAATAGAACAACGAAACTATAAGACTATCCCACTACACGCGATATATAACAACAACAAACAAGACTCTACACTCACAACTACTCACTCTCTTAGCGATACACAAAAGAACTATTATTATATCCAACATGAACTCAATAGATTTATTATAAATAATAATGCGCATTACTCAATAAAGTACATATTACATCGTCTTAAATCCAAATAAAACATCACACCCCTCCCAAATAACCATCTATTTAATCATTAACAACAACAAACAAAAAAAATAATATAATAATCTTCTCTACATTCATACTTTATTCACATAATAATCAAATATAATATACCTACCGATCTAACTAAACATATACGACGCGCGCAATATTATAGATCTCACTAATCTATACAACTCTCACACACCACTCTCCTACACTCTATCATATTACGAATTACACATGTTCACTACGCAGTTCTCTCTAAAGCTGCTTCATATTTATCTTGTTTCTTATCAAATGAGATCTATCAAATATGTAATTATCTAATAACAACAAATGTTTTTCTTAAATAATAAATGTATGTTTATACAATATCGAATCTATGTATTTATAAATACGCTAGAACACATTCTAATGATTTTAATCATTTTCGATTTCTCGATCTAATTGTTATAGTATGTTAGAAGTTTATGCAGAATTGTGACGAACTATTTCTTGAGATCTGAGTCCTCTTGTTGTTGACATGTCGCATTATATGTATTGTCTAAATGTTTATTTTTGAAGATATATCCTCGTCTACTTTCTCTTTATACACACACTATTATTGTCTATATGAGATTAACGCTCGCACTGATAGTTTGTCCTGCTCTTAGATATCTGACTGTGGCTCGATTTGATGCTAATTGATATAGCGCTCTATTTTTGAAGTTTATATTATAATTACAGGTCGATTCAAAATGCATTTTGTAATTTTCTATGATTTGTTGATACCCTAGTTCGCGAGGTGTGCTATTTGTTAGATTGAGCTTGTATTAATTTATATGAGATGGGGTGGGGAGTTGTGATGTGTTTTCACAAGCCATTTTCAGATGACGCAATTATCGGGGTTGCCATCATGTAATGATTGTTTCAGCTGGTGTACGTGCTAGTTTTGGATCCATGTGAGAGGTGTATTTGTGTGGTAGAGGGTGTAGTGGTTTTGTGGCGGGTGTTGGTTGTGTGTGTGTGTTGGTATGGTTAGTTAGTTGTATTTTGTTGGATGTGTTTGTGTGTGTTGCTAGATTGCGGGAGAGAGTCGCGGTCGGTGAAGGGTTATATCGCCTTCGTTTACATCGATTAATGCAAGACTTGTCTTTAGAAACTCCTCATGAGAATTATGGGACTCGGGGGTCTTGGCTCAAAATCAACGACTACGAATTAGCAGGAAATTGGGATCTGTCCTCAGTAACATAGACGTCTTCAGCCTGATACCGATTGGTTCAGAGATTGAACGGTCCGCTAATTCTAGCGTCATGCAAGTTGGGGTTAGTTCGGGAAGAGAGAGAGTTTTCCAGACGGAATATGGCATAAGATTAATGCTTGCGCCAAGATCGGCCAAGGCGTTGCATGTATTAATCCCGGAAAATTCACATGGAATGAGAAATCGGCCAGGGTCTCAAGTTTCTTGGTAACTTGTTTTAGGATGACTGCTGAGCAATTCTCATTTAATGGGGTTCTAGCCATTTCACTCAACTTTTCCTTGTTTCCGATTAAGGTTTTTAGAGTCGAAGCGAATTTTGGCATGAGCATCAAGGCATCCGTAAAGCTAATTTCGAAACTCAAATCCCGAAAGATTTCATAGAATTTCTCAATTTGGTCGTTAGCTTTCTTACGACGTCTTTCATCATTTCTTCTTGAAGTAAATGGAATCGATGCTTTTTGGTTAGGCCTTGAAGCACTAACTGGAGCATTTGCGGGTTCAGAGATAGATTCATGATTGACAATAGGGACAACCGGAGGTGGGACGTCTTCGGTGCTTCCGTTATTAGTAGGATGCATCGTGTCCTTTGTGACCTCGGTATCACGTTCCATTACTTTAGGAGAAAGAAGATATAGGAATTCGTGAGGTCCTTGTAAGCTCACCACTTTGAGTGGTTTACCCTTAAATCCTCTTTTGGGTTAGTAAACAGTGTTACTAGGGAGGAGTTCCCGAAGTAGAGGCGGGTATTGGAAGTGGACAAATTTGGATAGATAGCATGTACGTGAGATTGGTCAATTATTTGCATTTATTGACCTGGTTTGCAATGTTCCTCATATTAGCATCATTAGCTTGTATGTAAGCTATCAATCGGTTTAGACACACCATGTGTTTGAGGAGCTGGGAGCTTGTAGGCGGGATGCTTGATAAGCTGGATGTTGAACAACCTGTGGGTCGATAGATTGACCTTAGATGAACGGGTTGGTAGCTGGAGCTTGATTGAAATTCCCTCGGTTTTGGTTGTAACGATTCTGATTGTTTCCTTGATTTTGCACATGATTGTTTTGAACGGAGGAAAAAAACGGATTGGTCTGGATTTTGATTTGATATCGGGGCTCCGTTAAACGGTGTTTCCTTGGTTGTAATTAGTGCGGTGTTGAGAGTCATTTTATTGGTATTATCTCTTATAAACATTGCAGATGTGGATGGATCAAGTTTGGTAGCATGAGCAACAACGCAAGGTAACACAACTTTCTCAACCGCTTTTGATAAGAGTTGGAGAGGGGAGACTGTTATTTTTTTGTCAAGGTAAAGCATTTCACCATTTTTTCAATATCTGCAACTTCGGAGAGATTCCGGGGGTGAAGTGCTCGCAATCACTTTAGGCAAACAAAGGGTATGTTGCTTGTGAATTACGAACTTTGGACTTGCTTTCAATGATTCTTAGACAATTACGAGGCATTTTGTCCAAAAAGTTGCCACCCGCGGCGGAATTTAACGAATCTTGATCGTTAGAGTTCAGGGCATTATAGAATGTATCAAGTTGATGCAATTCAGAAAATCTATGATGTGGACATGCCCGAAGAAGATCGTTAATCTATCCTTGCTTAAATAAAACGTCTCGTCAAATCTTGGTTGAAATCTGTGATTTCAGTTCGTAGATTTGTGGTTTTGGAAGAAGGGAAAAAATTTGTTGATGAATTTGAATCAAGATAAATCCATGTTTGAATCGACGACGGGGGGTTCTTTCCTCTAGCATATACGGGCTGTTCCTCGAGGGAAATGGGAATAGCATAAGCTTTACGACGTACTGGACGTTCGGGTTAATTCATGTAGTAGTGTTATTGTGTGTATTTAGGATGTGGGCATGAGGTTCTTCTTTGTCATGGTCCGTAAGAATTGCTTGTTTTGAACGAGGTTGATTAAAAACATGCTTGTAACTCAAAAGTTTGCTTTGTTTAAGGGACTACATTTGACATCTTCGTACCATTCGGGGGTGCTTCGAGCTATTGAGCCATGTACGTTTTTATCCATTGGTGGGTGGGGGAGGAGGTGGTGGTTTTTCAAAAGGTCTTCAAGATTGAAAGTTCAACAACAGCTGCGGCCGATTGGAGCCTGTTGTGTTGATTATGAAGGATTACGAGTTTGGGACGGAGTGTGCATTCACTTTTTTGATTAGAGTTACTTTGTTTTTTGGTTTTTTTTTTTTTTTGGTTTTTGACAAGTTTTGTTACAATTTATTTTAATAACGGACAACGAATGAGACAAAATTAAAACCTATTAATCGACAAGCTTCTCGGAACTCTTCGAAAAGAAAAACGCACAAAGGTTAAGCGGAGGATGGAAAGCGCGAAGTGCTATTAAAATCCTTTTCCTTTAGGTCGTAGTTCCTCGGAACAACCCGCCTTATACCCCTTTTAGTTGGTTTATATTTTTTAAGGGTTGAACCGTTACCTCGGCTAGTGGACACAAAAGGCTAGTTTTTATACTTTGTTACGAATTTGGGAAACCACAAAGATTCACCTGCGAAGTTATTTTTGATAATTACCTCATTGAGAATATTATATTTGGCATTTTACCAATTTGTGAATTTTATTGTAATTAAAGACAATGTTTGTATATTTTGGTTTTCTTTTTTTTTTAGTTTTTTACTTTAATGATAATTATACTAAAAAGATAAATGAATTATTTTATGTACTTTTTTGGTTTTTTTTTTATAGATAATATTCACAGCTTCAAACACAAATGATCAACAGCAACGATAGTCGGTATCACAGCCTCCCCGGCAGTGGCGCCAAAAATTGATTGATAGTTTCTTAACTATATATATTATAATAAAATAAAATATATATAAGTAAAAAAAACAACAAATCAATAAAACCAGGAGCAGTATAGAATTTTCCCGGGTCGTTAATCCCCAACGAGGCTGTGCTGGAAAATCGATACAGTCGGAAGATTGGAGTTTGAAAGAGAGAAACAGAAATGATTTGAGTTGTGTGGATATGTTAAATTAAACAATAACAAGCAAAAACGATTAAGAAAAACCTAAAAATTATGAAATTAAACTAGAAAACGAGAGCACGAATCCCGAACAAAGGGTCAAAAACCTAAAATCTTCAAAATTAACCCTACAAAGAAATTTTCACTTCTAAACATACTCTAGGGACTTATAACGAAGAATGAAAAAGACTAGACTGAAAACGGAGGTCGTTTGACCCAAAAACGAGTCAAGACAAAAACCGCACCCGAGCCCCGTTCTTTAAAAATCAAAAAGTTACAAAAATGACCTTACGAAAATTTTTGTATTTTTCCTACAAACTATATGACTAAAGAAAATTTTCAAAAAAAGAAAAATATTTTTTTTGATAATTTTTATATTTTTTATGAATTTTTTAAACTTTTAACTAAATTAAATTATAAAAAATACTAAACTGTCTTAAATTTGATGATTATTTTATAAAATTACTTTACACTAATACCTACCTACGAAAAATAAGAAACCAAAAATTGGCTTATAAATAAGCCCGAAAATAAGCTGTAAACAGCTTATAGCCTAAAGATTGAAAATGAGGTTAAATACTAAAGCCCTTGGGACACTAACGTAAAAGTCCCAAGGGCGCAGCGGTAACGCTTGTTACCAAAAGAGAGGTGTACGGAGGGTAGAGGCCCGGAGTTCGAGTCTTGCTACGGGTAACACCTAGTCTCCTTTTTTTATGAAATTTTGTGAACCAAACTTGTTAAGCTTATTGAGCTTAACAATTTCTAAAACTACAACCTTTTGTGAAAGCTTATAAATAAGCTTAAAAAGAGCTTTTTAAGTCGACAGTTTGCTTAAATAAGCTTTTAAGGCAAAAATGGGCTAAGTCTTGGACTTTTTGGACTAATAAGCTAAAATTTGACTAACTAAAAAGCTAAAAATTTATCTAACCTATCTTAAACTAAAGCACTAAAGATTATAATGGTAACTAAATAAGATGGAAAAGGGCTTTAATTTGACGGAAAGCTAAATCGAGCTTAAAGCAAAAGTGGCTAGCTATCGGCCTGTTAACATTAAATAAGTAAGGAACTAAGAAAGTAAGCATGCACAACTAACTTTTACACAAATAAAATAAGATACTAGGTTCAATATTAAGACAACTTAGATAAGCTTAATAAGCCAAAGAGTTTGGCTTAAACCCACAGCAGTACTAACTAAAGAGTTAGTACTGTTGGGTATGGATATGGGCTTAAAAACCCTTAATAAGCTAAGGACAAGGGCAATAAGCTATCTAAGGCCTATTAACATACCTAATAAGCAACTAAGGACTGAATTCAACAACTAATAAGCTCCTAATAAGCTAGAAAGAAAATAAGCAATCCCCATACTATTGCTTAAGTGAAAACAGTCAAAGTCCTACTTTAAGCTTAAAAATAAGCTACCTAGCATGCTACCTAAGGTCTGAAATTGAAGGAGCTTATCAAAGAGCTTATCAAAGAGCTTATGGCCTCTTAAGATAAGCCAAAAGCTAGGGCTAAGGTTCACTAAAAAGCAAGATAGGTGGGCTTAAAGTTGGGCCTTTAGCACCAGGGGAAGTGGTGCAAAAGTCAAAGGCTTATATTGACAGCTTAAAATAAGCTGTCAAATAAGCTTAAAATAAAAAAACTAAGTTAAAACAGATGAAGAATGGCTTTAAGTGAGCTTATGCTCAAACTTTGAGCTTCTAAGAACAAAGAAAAGATGCTGATTTTTGGTTCTTGAAAAAGGACTCTTTCATTTATAAAAATGGCACTTAAATCTTTGGCAGTTTTGACTCAAAAAGTCAAATGACTCAAAGGACCCTTTTGAGTGTTGTTTAAGACACACAATGACACACTTTTTAAACCACAACTCAAGTTGACAATGGCTTATCCAAATAAGCCATTGTATCTCTTTTTTTTAAACCAACAGTTTCAAAGAACACTTGTAAAAACTTGAAAAACAGGTTTTGACTAAAAAACTTTAGAAAAACAGACTTAAATAAGCTCAAACACTTAAGCTAAAGCTAACTTTATGACCCCAACCCATGACACACCATTTTGACCCGTTTTCATACTTAACCCAAATACCCTTTTTATTCTTAAAACTGATTTTTAAACTTTAAAAGGCTGTTTAATGCACAAATTTTAAAACAAAGATTAAATAAGCATTACTAAGCATGAAGAGTACATAAACAAGTAAAACAGACAAGAATAAGCTAAGAATAAGCACAATTAAGCTGTTGCTACAGTAACTATAAGCTAAAATTCAAAAAGAAAATGTACCTTAATCCTTGCTTAAACAGGATTTTTGAATTCCTAAATAAGCTCTAAACCTACCCAAAGCTTATGAATAAGCTTAAACTAAGCAAACCCAATGAGCCTTCCAATTTTGCTCATTCATCCACTTGCTTAATCCAACAGTAACCCGTTTCTCTTCTTTAAAATTTTCCTTAAAGTTTTGATTAAAGGTTTTAAAAACAGTTTATAAGAAGGATTGTATTAATAGCTTATATGACTTACAATTTCTTAAGGATCTTAAACAACAGTAGAACATAAAACTCACTTCTCATTAATCTTAAAAAAGAAAGTACATAAAAGTTTGAAAACTGAAAAGAAATTACACACTAAGATATACTAAACTCTTCTAAAAAAACTATTTCCTAGCCCAAGGGCTTTCAAGCTATTTTTATAGTAAATTAATCTTGGGTTTGGGACTCTGGTCCTTATTTTTTTGTCTTCTTCTCTTGGTGTGTTTCTTTGAAGACACAAAAACGTCTTGTGTTTGTTGTGAGAGTGTAAACACAAACAAATCTTGGCCCTTCGTTTATCTTGGTGCCCAAGTCGAGCTTTAAGAACCATTGATCCGAATTGGTGGGGCTTGCGTGGGTTAAAGTGTCTAGAATTGATTATAGTCACCAACCAAACCCGTGTCAGTCTCTCAGGCTGAAACCCCCCTTTTACCTGTTAAAATTAACTAGAACTAACATAGGATTAGCATAGGTTTGACTTAGATTAGAATTAACATAGATTAGATAACAAAAATATAAATAAATTAAGAGATTTAACCTCGCTTCAAGTGTTCAACACCCTACTTACCACGAATCTACCACCAACCGGGTACACTGCCCGTTAAAATATTGTTTTTGGTTAAGTCGGCAAAATATAAATTTAAAACTTGAATCACAAAAATATACACCACACAACGACACATCAAGTTTTTGGCGCCGCTGCCGGGGAGTGAAAATTAATCTTGATTTTTATTTTATGTTTTGGTTTTTAACATTAGATCTAACCTTTAGGAGTAGTGTTAATTATATTAGTGTATATTCTTGTATATTCTGTATATTTTTGTATATTTGTTAGTTTAATTGTTTGCTTGTGTATTTGTATGTTTAATTTAATCGTTTTGCTAATATACTATTATGGTCGATAACTCGATATGACGTATCCACTTCCATTGGATATGGCGTATCCAACTTTCTGTCCAATATAGCGTATTCATTCAACAGATTAATATGGCGTATCCATTTCCATTGGATACGGCGTGTTGATCATTTGGAACAGAATCAAAATTCTAAGTTTTCTATATTTGATTTTCGTGCTAAAATCTTTTCTATCCTAAAGAGCCCATCCTACTAATTGTTTATCCCTTGTTTCAGGTAGTGCATGACAAGGAGTTCTACGAGCGAACTATTCACACCTTACAAAGAACCAGAACGAGAATTTTGATCATCTAGGAGACACTTCAAGACACTAAGTCTTGACGAATTGAGATCGACTGATTTCAATTTACTTTTTGACCAAGAATACTCGGAGGAAGAAGTTGCAAAAACAATGGCGGAAACTATGGAGCAGTACATGAGCAAGACCCGAGCTGACTATAGATCGGGGGTTGTTAGGCCCAAAATTGAAGACAATGATAACTTTGAACCGAAGGGCTAATTTCTCAAGGAACTACAGACTAACAACTTCAGCAGTTCAGATCATGAAGATGCGAGCGAACACATTGAGAAAGTTCTTGAGATCGTCAATCTATTCCACATTCTAAATATTACTATTGACCAAGTGATGCTTAGAGCATTCCCTATGTCCTTAACTGGAGCCACAAGCCGTTGGCTAAGAAACAAACTAATTGGTTCAATCATAACTTGGGATGGTCTTAAAACAAAATTTCTAAACAAATATTGCCCACCTGCTCGAACTGCAAAGAAGATGGAGGAAATCAACAACTTTCAACAAGAACCAGATGAAAACCTTTACCAAGCATGGGAGAGATTTAAAGAACTCTTGATGAAGTGTCCTCAACATTATTTAACGGAGATGTAGGAGGTAATCTTGTTCTATAATTGATTGGGAATTCCTACTCGACAAATTCTTGACTCAAGAGGTGCAATACCATCAAAGAATGCTGCTGATGCCAAGGTAGCCATCCAAGAAATGGCTGAATACTCTCAGAAATTGCATAATGGAACATCTAGATCAAGAACAACTGAAACTTCTGAAGGATTGGCTACTATACAAGCACAACTAAACAATCTTGGAAGAAAGATCAAGAAAGTGAACAAAACAGTCTATGCTGCTCAAGTTGGATGCGAACAATGCAAAGGACCCCATTAAACCAAAGATTGCCTACTCAAAGAAGAAGGGAAAACCCTAGAAGAAGCTTACTACACGCAATTTGGTGGAACTTTTCAAGGAGGGGGATATAGAGTAGCAGCTCCGGGATTCTATCAAAGGAACAATGTGAATCCTTCGTACCAAGAACGAAGGCAATCTATAGAAGATACCCTGAGCAAGTTTATGAGTGAATCGGCAAAGAGACATGAAGAAAACTCCAATTTAATTAAAGAAATCCGAGCTTCGACGGATGCGGCATTCAAAACCCAGGAGCATCTATTAAAACTTTGGAAATCCAAATCGGGCAAATGATCAAGGTACTACAAAAAAGAGAATTTGGAAGTCTACCTAGCTCCACTAAAGCAAACCCGAGAGATCAAGTCAAGTTGATTTCAACAACTATTGAAGTTGATTCATACCTGATACGCCGTATTGGATCTTCCTAATACATTGTATCTACTGGACAGAGCCGTACACTGATGTACGAGACAAGACAAACGACTATTCTATTTCTAAGTCATTTGAATGGTTACTACTGTGAAGAAAAGAAGGGATCATATGGACCATAATTCTCAGAAGCCTACTCTGAAGCTTCACAATCCATACCCTAAAAGGAGAAGGACCCAGGGAGTTTTACTTTACCTTATTTTATTAATAATGTTTGCTTTGATAATGCCTTTGTTGACTTAGGAGCTAGCATTAGTGTTATGCCTCTCTCAACCTACCTTAACTTAGTATTAGGCGAATTAGCTCACACTAAGTTGACAGTTGAATTAGCAGACAGGATTGTGAAATATCCAAAAGGAATAGCTAAAAATGTGCTAGTAAGTATTGGTAAATTTACTTTCCCCGTAGACTTTATAATTCTAGATATGCCCGAGGATATCAAAGTGCCCTTGATCCTCGGAAGACCATTTTTATCTACCGCTCATGCTAAGATTGATGTTTACAAAAGAAAGATTACTTTAATGGTCGGGGAAGAAAGGATTGTTTTCACAAGTGTTAAACCTACTAGCAGTTTAATTAAGAGGGTCTACATGCTAAGTTAGAGAGAAAGAATGGAACTTGATTTAGAAGCTAGGCTAATGGGAGAAACTTTGGTGTTAAATAGATCATTAGACCCTTGAGTTACTGATAATCCAAATATCACAGATAATGCGTCACGCAAATCGTTAGATGCAACCTATTTAAATTAAGGTCGTATAAGTGCTAAGCATGGTAATTAACATCTATCATATACAATTCTACATAGCTAGATCACCATCTAATTGTTTTGGTAAAATTGTGTTTAATAAGTTAAAACGTTTATAATTACTGTTTTAGTAAAACTGGCGTAACTTTCGCGTTTCAAGTCCGTTTGAGGTGTTTCTTGCGCTCACGTTTTCGTATTAAGTCGAGTTATCAAAATTTAACATTCTCAAATTTTGGACCTACTGGTGAACAGTAAATTTTACTGTTCACACCAGATCATAAGTTCACTTATATCGTTTTTGTTGTCGTAAAACTCGTATACGTCGTATTTTCTTCGTTATAGCTCTGTTTTTAGCGATTCCTTCGAGCACGTTCTCGTAATTGAAAGTTCTATTGATTTATGAGGTTTACAAAAATAAAAGTTTCTGTCATGAATAGTAACTTTTATAAAAATAGTTTTATAAAAGTATTAATTGTCGTAAACTCGCGAAATTCATAACTCATTCGTTATTAATTGAAAATTTTCGTTTCTTATCATTTTGGAATCCTAAAAATATGTGTAATCTGTTAAAAATACTAAACTTGCTATTTTATATAATTTTTATAAATTGTTTTATAAAAATTCTTTTATAAATCCGTTTATTTATCGTATAACTTGTTTTTACCGTAACGTTTTCGTTATTTATCCATTTTTCAAGTTTCTTACATGCTCGGATTCATCATGAGGTGTACTATCTTTATAGATCATAATATGGCTGTCCTGAAATTCGAACCACAACAGCCCCTTTGAAACCAATAGATATACTTGTTCATATACTTGTTTTAAACACTTTTCAACTTAGTAAATTTTCCACAAGCCTTCCATATTGCTTTATATCATATGTCATATATATAATAAAGTCCAAAGTCCATATTTAGTCCATGAGATTTCCATGATAACAAGATTATCAAGTCATTAACAACTCATGAAAACAATAACTTTCCTTAAGTACTTTTAAAACCCTAATTCATACATATGCATCTTTTCACTTAACCAACATGGTACATTAGTTATATACCCATTTTAAAATGATATCATCAATGTCATAACATATATAAAAGTGTACAAAACAATGATCACAAGTAAAAATCTCTTTTACATGTTTAAAAAGTGTCCTAATGGTGATTTAGCTATATAAACATCATATACACATATAATCATGATAATGAAAAGATAAAGGTTTTTAGATGACCTTATGATGAACAATGATGATAGACAACACAATCTAAACCCTTGTTTAGATTAAAAACCAAAGCTTGCAACTTTAAAAACCCTAGATTAGGATGAAAACCCTAATCTTACTTTCTTTGCTTCAATACTTGTAAATGGTTAACCAATGCTTGCAAACATCTTAGTATGTCTTAGGAATGATGTGTGTATGTGTGTATGCTCTTAGAAAATCAAGGTATGGATTGTCTAATTGGGGGTTTTTGAGCCGTGGGTGAGTAGAGAGCAAGAGAGGGTGTTTATCAACTTTTCACCTTAAGGAAATGTTATGTGTGTGCTACTTGAAGTATAAGAGTGGTATATAAGCATAAAGACTAGTCAAATATGAGAAAACAAAGACCAAAAAGACCTATGGAGGGGGTTTTGGTCATTGGACATGAGGAGGGAAACAAGGATGAGGGTTTTATGGAGTCCTTGGTCAAATAAACATGTTTCTAGTCCAAGCATTGATTAGTTGTTGTAGTACAAGGTTCCTAGTGTTTTATTTGTGTGCTCTTTGTCTCCCTAGGCTTCTTATACACGAAAAATATGAGGGGGAGGGAATACTAGAAGAGTTTTTGATATTTTACATAAATATCATTCATTATTTACTAGTTACATAATGTAGTTTTTCATATAAGGTAAATACTTGAAGTATTTATGTCCTAGCTAGTTTATTTCATGCACCATTTGACCAACAATGATAACTTGGGTAAAATTTAATAAAACTTTGAGTGTTGGATGTAAAACTAAGTATTCGTTGAAGCGTAGATTAATTAATGGGGTTCCGAGTATGCCTAAACGTACTTTATCGCGAAACGTAGTAAATGTACGTAACCAATAAAAATAAAATGAACAATGACCATAATTATTCTCAAAATAATTATTTAATACATGCTTGATGTAAACATTTAATTGTTTGATGCCCGTTTACATTGATTGATTATTTTTAGCTTACGCGGTTTAACTTATCGATTACGATTAAAAGCAAACGCGTACAATACTAAAAGTACATAGTGAATTTATTGACGTCGCCAATGACTTGAAAACACGGGGTGTTATAGACTTCCCCCATTAAACGAGCCTTGTCCTTAAGGCTCACGATGCAACACTTGACGACGGTACGGTCTTGGTGAAGAGGTGTGGGTATTTCTTCTTGAATTGGTCTTCACGTTCCTACGTGAACTCAGGACCTCTCTTGGAGTTCCATCGAACCTTGACTAATGGGATGCGGCTTGGCTTTAACCGTTTAACTTCACGGTCCATGATCTCAACGGGTTCCTTAATAAACTAAAGCTTGTCATCAAAATGAAGTCCATCCAACAGAACGGCTAACGGTTCGTCGGCATAGCACTTTTTTAAGTTGGATACATGCAATGTATTGTGAACCCTGCTTAGTTCTACTGGAAGTTCGAGCTTGTAATAAACCTCTCCAACCTTTTCTAACACCTTGAAAGGTCCAACATACCTGGGGTTTAACTTCCCCCATTTGCCAAAACGTACTACCCCTTTCCAAGGTGATACTTTAAGCATAACTTTATCCCCAACTTGAAATTCCATCGGCTTACGCTTTAAATTCGCATAACTCTTTTGTCGATCGCGAGCAGCTTGCATTCTCTGCTTGATCTGCATGATCTTCTCAGTTGTTTCTTGAATTAATTTTGGACCGAGGATTTGAGCTTCTCCAACTTGGGTCTAACAAACAGGTGAACGACACTTTCGACCATAAAGTGCTTCGAATGGTGCGGCCTTGATGCTAGCGTGATAGCTATTGTTGTATGAAAACTCGACTAATGGAAAATGGTTAACCCAACCCTTTCCAAAGTCGATCGCACAAGCACGTAACATATCCTCGAGAGTTTGAATACTCCTCTCGCTTTGTCTGTCAGTTTGTGGATGCTACGCGGTACTCATATCCAAATTAGTACCCAAAGCGTTCTAGAGTGACCTCTAGAAGTTGGATGCGAACCGAGGGTCACGATCATAAATGATTGAAACAGGTATTCCATGCCTCGTGACAACCTCCTTTAGGTATATTCTTGCAAGTTTATCCATAGGATCAGTCTCTCTCATTGGTGTGAAAATTGCAGACTTAGTGAGTCGATCAACAATCACCCATATGGTGTCATAGCCCTGCGACGAATTAGGAAGCTTTGTGACAAAATCCATAGTGATGTTGTCCTACTTCCATTGTGGTATCTCGAGCTGTACCAACAATCCTGATGGCCTTTGATGTTCAGCCTTGACCTTAGCACATGTCAAACACTTGCTAACATAGGTGGCGATGTTTGCCTTCATATTAGGCCACCAATATAGCTTTTTCATGTCTTGGTACATCTTGTCAGAACCCGGATGTATAGAGTATTTTGATTTGTAGGACTCGTGCATGATCACAGTTCGCAAATTGCCATAACAAAGTAACCAACTCCTGCCATTGAGGCATAGGGTTCCATCCGCATAGGGTTCCAACTTTTCCATCCTAATCGCCTCTGGATTTTTAGCGTTTTCAACCAACATTCCTCCAACATCT